>JARACY010002910.1:0-37782 GCA_029255725.1 Scrobipalpa atriplicella | reverse complement strand
ATGCTAAAAGTTAAAATCGACACATTCATTACCACAAAGAAAGGCGATTCAGTTCATGCGTCTTTGAACAAAGTCTACCAGAAATAGCCCAGGAGCCGGCTGTAAAGGGCATCTATATACTTACGTGGAAACTTTTTATTTCAGTACCTAGGTATAGGTACAAAAAAACATGTACCTGTACAAAGATAGGCTGAAAACACATCGCAAGTTGCCATAAGCAACTAACTAAACAGTTCATCGCGTTGATAGAAGGAACAAAGCAAACCAGAAATAGCCCAGGAGCCGGGTGTAAAGCTCGCTTGGAGATAAATATAAGGCGTGTGTATGTGTAGTGCAGGTGTGTGATGCATAATTAATGCAGCGCACGCTTTTAACACGTCCTGCCGGGATTAGAATAGACCTGGAAGTAAACAGCTGGTGTATAAGGACTAGGCTACTGGTTGACTAAATACTCGGTACTCCTGTGAATTAGTGGGTTTAGATTTGCTTCAGTTTGGTCGAATAATTTTACTGCTGAAGAAATGTGAAATTCGACAAAATCAGTCCCCAGTGCTCGTGTCCTTTAATTTATTGTTTATCAAAGCCTTTTATAGAAAATCTGTCAAAAGTGTTAGCGCCGCCTCGCGCGTTAAACTCACTCGACAGAAAAGTGTCCCCAAGAAATATAGGTCGAAATATAAAAATAACTGCCTGTTAGTCGTTATAATTGTAAACGCAAACTCTGACACCCCGCGTTCAAAACGTCGTTCAAATAACATTTTCCAAAGTATCTAAAACAATCTATTTTAATGTAATTTATTTACAAGACAAAATTAAGCCCCAGTCGCAGGTGTGACATAATTTAACACCTGGATTTGAGTAAATACTATCATCGCAAGTTGAGTATAGCACTAAATCATAGCACAAAATATAATAGAATAGCAAAACATCAAGAAGGAAAGGCGGGCACAGGTGCGACGCCATGCATAAATACATCGTCAGGAAGAGCTGCCGTCTTACCGGTATTATTTATTCTAGATCCTAGATGTATTTCATTTTACCCCGCTTTGACTTGGTGCCAGGTATGATTTATTTTAGAAAGTGTAGGATAGGTCGATGCATGTTTTATATTTCACTTCTACTCGTAGTTCTTCGCACTGTGGTTTCACACGTTTTTTTGTTTTATATGTTCGAAGTTTAAAAGTCAGTTTTTGATTGCTACGTATAGTCCAATAGGATACAACCTTTCCGAAGCAATGGAACAGTAGTTTTCATATCGGGTTTACAATAAACCATAAGCTTGCTACACACAGTGCCGCCGGCATGGCGGCCGACCATGTCGCCGGGCGAGCCAGCGGCACACCGCGAGATGCCGAACGGGGCTCGCGCGGCTCAAGGTTACTTAGCGCTTGGAGTTAAGGTTGAATTTGGGCGCGCTCTGCTCGTTTCTGCGGCTTGTGCGGCATGATGTGTGTAGCAGGCTATAGAATTCCTCGAACCAATCCTTTGCTCCAGCTCAAAGCAGAAGGCTCTTAGTTCAGCAAAGCATAGCACACACCGACGATCTATAGGCCAACATCTCAAGACGTATAGGTGGTTGTGTTAGCAAAGCGGTAACATTTGTTACGTTGTACGTGATCCGATCTTGCTGGATCGCACCATATGTGCCTGCGTCGAACGCCGTACGTTTATTTGGTGAATTTATGAGCGAACATCAAGAGATTTCATGTAATAGGACGAAAGGAGGAAGTATTTAGGGATTTATTACTACGCAATATTAAAGACTGAAGATTTTTTGTGCTATGGCAAGCAGCTCAATGTATTTTCATTGGTTGTGAAGAGTTTTTATTTGACCCGATATAGAGATAATCAAGAACTTGGGCCTGTGGAAAATCTACGGAAGTTTCAGCTCACGAGGTGACTATAATCTGTCATTCTACTATACCTACCTACGCCATAATTGCGCTAATGTATCAAAAAGTAAGCTACAAATATATTAGATCTGATGCAACTTATTAAATATGAAATCAGTTTAAACTCACCAAGATAATATTTCTTAATTTAAAGCAATGCACTAAGTAGGAGCCTACACAAGGGCTCTAAACGTTTAAATCCCTCTTTTTATCGAGCATTAAAACCTTATAATACGGCTGTAAATAATTTAACTAATCTCCCTGTATAATTTTCCCAATTTTAGATAAAATCTCCCTCCGAGACGCCGCCCTCAAGAACGCTATTATCTTCTGTTGTAAAACAAGATAAGTCTTTGGTTTTGCTTCAAGAATTTGTAAGAAATGAATTCTATATGAAAATTTGTGAGGTTTTTGTAGACGGTTTTCAGCTTAAAATAAATGTAGTCATACGTAGAAAAGGCGTAGAGAGATTGTTATCAAAATTATATACCTAGGTATCTTATTTACTACAATGCAATCGAACTTTTGGTGAAGTGCGCTAGAAAACCTTCCTCTTCTTTCATTTGCAAAAACAGAGGTGTACCTTTTTCTTCTTTACTGAACTTAATCAGTTCATTTCCATTGCGACTAATCCTTGATTTTATATCCATGTTTTATAGTATCATTTCTTCAACCGTCAAAGTTTTTATCCCAAGCTTTCTATACCTTTCTATTTCAGTATCCCACAAGTTTTGTTAGTTTACGGCCATGTTTACTGCACTAGTCCTGCCGGTCTGACGCACGCACGACAGTAAAATATATGGGGCAGTGTGTTTATTACACCCCGTATAAAGTGCTCCCACAACACTTTGTTATAACATCCTGTATGAGGCTTTTGTTGGGCTACAGAATAATAACTAGTGAGCTTTAATACAGTGTAAACAAGTATTTTATTACATAGGTTATTATTTTCTTTTGTTCCTTGTTGTAATAATTATCGTTTGTCTTATATTACATGTTGTCATAAGGTAATTAAAATAATTCTTTAAATTATTCGTCAGTAAAAAGCGTAAATTTTTCTATATAGTCTATACAAACAAACTCAACATCACCAAATGTTAGAATAAAATGTGAAACCCAGGAAAAAGTTGCAATTCTTGCTTACTTTGAAAATAAATAAATACAGTACCTATGTTCGTTCAATCATGGACTTAGTTGTTGCAAAAATAATATTTGACTTCTTTACGCGCACAATCGCTTTATTGTTCTAAGTTTACGTCCTTTTTTACTTCACGCTGTTTATTTTATGAATTTTATTGTCCCTATGAATAATGTTATTAAGAAACATCTGCCACATATAGGTTTATATCAGTGATATTACCTTTACGTGGGGTGTTGTGTTTCATAAAAGCTTCTTGTTTTTATTGGATCAAATGAAACTGAGAACTTTTTATAACTTTTACCTTTTTTATTTGACGTAAACGGGAAACGTAAAAAAAGCGAAATATTTGAAAGTGGAACGTGGAAAAGAAGTCAAATATTATTTTTGCAACAACTAAGTCCATGATTGAACGAACATAGGTACTGTATTTATTTATTTTCAAAGTAAGCAAGAATTGCAACTTTTTCCTGGGTTTCACATTTTATTCTAACATTTGGTGATGTTGAGTTTGTTTGTATAGACTATATAGAAAAATTTACGCTTTTTACTGACGAATAATTTAAAGAATTATTTTAATTACCTTATGACAACATGTAATATAAGACAAACGATAATTATTACAACAAGGAACAAAAGAAAATAATAACCTATGTAATAAAATACTTGTTTACACTGTATTAAAGCTCACTAGTTATTATTCTGTAGCCCAACAAAAGCCTCATACAGGATGTTATAACAAAGTGTTGTGGGAGCACTTTATACGGGGTGTAATAAACACACTGCCCCATATATTTTACTGTCGTGCGTGCGTCAGACCGGCAGGACTAGTGCAGTAAACATGGCCGTAAACTAACAAAACTTGTGGGATACTGAAATAGAAAGGTATAGAAAGCTTGGGATAAAAACTTTGACGGTTGAAGAAATGATACTATAAAACATGGATATAAAATCAAGGATTAGTCGCAATGGAAATGAACTGATTAAGTTCAGTAAAGAAGAAAAAGGTACACCTCTGTTTTTGCAAAATGAAAGAAGAGGAAGGTTTTCTAGCGCACTTCACCAAAAGTTCGATTGCATTGTAGTAAATAAGATACCTAGGTATATAATTTTGATAACAATCTCTCTACGCCTTTTCTACGTATGACTACATTTATTTTAAGCTGAAAACCGTCTACAAAAACCTCACAAATTTTCATATAGAATTCATTTCTTACAAATTCTTGAAGCAAAACCAAAGACTTATCTTGTTTTACAACAGAAGATAATAGCGTTCTTGAGGGCGGCGTCTCGGAGGGAGATTTTATCTAAAATTGGGAAAATTATACAGGGAGATTAGTTAAATTATTTACAGCCGTATTATAAGGTTTTAATGCTCGATAAAAAGAGGGATTTAAACGTTTAGAGCCCTTGTGTAGGCTCCTACTTAGTGCATTGCTTTAAATTAAGAAATATTATCTTGGTGAGTTTAAACTGATTTCATATTTAATAAGTTGCATCAGATCTAATATATTTGTAGCTTACTTTTTGATACATTAGCGCAATTATGGCGTAGGTAGGTATAGTAGAATGACAGATTATAGTCACCTCGTGAGCTGAAACTTCCGTAGATTTTCCACAGGCCCAAGTTCTTGATTATCTCTATATCGGGTCAAATAAAAACTCTTCACAACCAATGAAAATACATTGAGCTGCTTGCCATAGCACAAAAAATCTTCAGTCTTTAATATTGCGTAGTAATAAATCCCTAAATACTTCCTCCTTTCGTCCTATTACATGAAATCTCTTGATGTTCGCTCATAAATTCACCAAATAAACGTACGGCGTTCGACGCAGGCACATATGGTGCGATCCAGCAAGATCGGATCACGTACAACGTAACAAATGTTACCGCTTTGCTAACACAACCACCTATACGTCTTGAGATGTTGGCCTATAGATCGTCGGTGTGTGCTATGCTTTGCTGAACTAAGAGCCTTCTGCTTTGAGCTGGAGCAAAGGATTGGTTCGAGGAATTCTATAGCCTGCTACACACATCATGCCGCACAAGCCGCAGAAACGAGCAGAGCGCGCCCAAATTCAACCTTAACTCCAAGCGCTAAGTAACCTTGAGCCGCGCGAGCCCCGTTCGGCATCTCGCGGTGTGCCGCTGGCTCGCCCGGCGACATGGTCGGCCGCCATGCCGGCGGCACTGTGTGTAGCAAGCTTATGGTTTATTGTAAACCCGATATGAAAACTACTGTTCCATTGCTTCGGAAAGGTTGTATCCTATTGGACTATACGTAGCAATCAAAAACTGACTTTTAAACTTCGAACATATAAAACAAAAAAACGTGTGAAACCACAGTGCGAAGAACTACGAGTAGAAGTGAAATATAAAACATGCATCGACCTATCCTACACTTTCTAAAATAAATCATACCTGGCACCAAGTCAAAGCGGGGTAAAATGAAATACATCTAGGATCTAGAATAAATAATACCGGTAAGACGGCAGCTCTTCCTGACGATGTATTTATGCATGGCGTCGCACCTGTGCCCGCCTTTCCTTCTTGATGTTTTGCTATTCTATTATATTTTGTGCTATGATTTAGTGCTATACTCAACTTGCGATGATAGTATTTACTCAAATCCAGGTGTTAAATTATGTCACACCTGCGACTGGGGCTTAATTTTGTCTTGTAAATAAATTACATTAAAATAGATTGTTTTAGATACTTTGGAAAATGTTATTTGAACGACGTTTTGAACGCGGGGTGTCAGAGTTTGCGTTTACAATTATAACGACTAACAGGCAGTTATTTTTATATTTCGACCTATATTTCTTGGGGACACTTTTCTGTCGAGTGAGTTTAACGCGCGAGGCGGCGCTAACACTTTTGACAGATTTTCTATAAAAGGCTTTGATAAACAATAAATTAAAGGACACGAGCACTGGGGACTGATTTTGTCGAATTTCACATTTCTTCAGCAGTAAAATTATTCGACCAAACTGAAGCAAATCTAAACCCACTAATTCACAGGAGTACCGAGTATTTAGTCAACCAGTAGCCTAGTCCTTATACACCAGCTGTTTACTTCCAGGTCTATTCTAATCCCGGCAGGACGTGTTAAAAGCGTGCGCTGCATTAATTATGCATCACACACCTGCACTACACATACACACGCCTTATATTTATCTCCAAGCGAGCTTTACACCCGGCTCCTGGGCTATTTCTGGTTTGCTTTGTTCCTTCTATCAACGCGATGAACTGTTTAGTTAGTTGCTTATGGCAACTTGCGATGTGTTTTCAGCCTATCTTTGTACAGGTACATGTTTTTTTGTACCTATACCTAGGTACTGAAATAAAAAGTTTCCACGTAAGTATATAGATGCCCTTTACAGCCGGCTCCTGGGCTATTTCTGGTAGACTTTGTTCAAAGACGCATGAACTGAATCGCCTTTCTTTGTGGTAATGAATGTGTCGATTTTAACTTTTAGCATGACTTTTTATTAGTCAATTATTTTTTTCCCTTCTAATTTGTTTTAAATTTTAAAGTACCTACAGCAGACTACCTGTCTGATACCTTACTGTACCCCTTTTGAGCAGGTAGGTTACGTCTACGCCAAATACCAGCCTAATTTACTACGGCGTAGCTGGCGTAGCACTGCATGGTTTTCCGGTTAAAGTGCTACGAAACAACATTGGCTACGAAAAAAATATCTGAAGTTTTAAGAAAAGTGGGGAAAAGTCATGGATAGCAAATAAGTGATTTCTCTTAAAATTACAAATGTAAGATTCAAGATACTCTCATATAAACCAAGAATATGTAAATGCAAAATGTCTAAAATAACTTAGCTTCGTTCATTCACTCAGCCGTACTATTATAGTGCTAAAGTAACACGTGCAACCGAAGCAAGTTTGGCGGCCATGTAGCAAATAAATGTGTTTCTTCACCACTGAACAGGTGGTAAATCTGGGAACAAAGTTTCGCCACAACTTGTAAGCAACTAGTAGGTACTAGTAGGTAAAATTCTTTTTTTTTTTTTTTCGAATAGGTGGGAAGTGATAGAGAAACTAAGGTTTGTATTTTTAAAGCGATATCAAGATTGAGAGCAATACTTAAATATTAAGTATAGAATTGACAGGCCATATTGAACTGAAATGATATTTCTGATAAGAACAACTCGCTGTCAGTCTCAAGAGCTGATTATTAATATGGGCCTTATGGGACTTGAGTTATTGTCTTAGATAATTATTTTTTATTTACTCGGAGAATAATATTACTATATAAAAATTTACCTATGACATTTAAAAAACAACATTGTGCATCATCATTACATATCATGTTGTACTTATCCAGTGAACTTTCAAACTTCCTTACAGCAAAAACAGATTTCCCCAAATTTACGAAAACAGCAAGCAGCTCACGTAAACTCTAACCATGCAAAATATGTGACAGCAACCGCCACCAACGCAAAATGGCCGTCAAAACTCAGCTTTCAAATTAAATTCCACACTGCTCAAAAACTCAAACACGTCGCAGCTCGAATCTTAATACTAAGTTCCTGGATTCAATTAAGTCCCACGACGCGAGTGGCGCAACTTGTGTGGTTCCCACTAAAAACTAACACGGTGTTTCCCAAAGTTTGGATTCTGACCTCCTGGCGGGGTCTGAATTCGAGAATAGAACCAATATTGCGCATAATAAAGAAGTGCAATACATTAAAAATCTTAATATTCGATGAGAGCAAGGAAGCGATCGCTTCCTGAGAAAAACGATTAGGGTTGATCTTACGACGCGGGCGAAGAATGTCATGCATGTCAGCAACACACCGAAGAAATCGTTCAGTTGAGTCAGTAGCAAATGATCAGTTTGATGATTACAAAATGTTATAATCTGACATCTAGGTTTATCGAGTCGTCGTTTGGAACCTATAATCTCTTCGATACATCCTACACGATATTAGGTATTATTTCCTTGGTGTTTTGTGTTCTCTAATGGGTCACAGTCTAGAGAAGTTTGAGAACCACTGAGCTAACATGTTCTACGCTTCCGCAACTAGATGAGCTTTTGAGCTAATTTGGTAAAGCGAGAAAGCGACAATTGGCTAATGCGAAAACTAGAACAGAGTTTTCAACGTATTTAGATCAGCGGAGCAGCGTAGCAAAGTTGTGTTAAATAGATTACACTGTCAAATATGTTTTATCCAAAAAAATATGTCAAAAATAAGTATACAAATTTACCCTTCTGCTATACTTCTATTCGTTTCTTAAATCAGAAAAGTATTACTCCGAGTTAAATTCGGCAATATTTATTTAGTTTCAATGTCTTTACAGAGATTTTTATGTACGCTAACATTACACATGAAAGTGAACAGGCACTATCTAGGCAATCATGTTCCATCATAATCTGCATCATCACTTCCCATCAAGCGAAATCGCGGGCAAATAAATGCCTATCAACTATTAAAAAAAAAACATTACGAGTTAATAGTTTTTACTTTCAGATACATAAACTGTCCACAACGTGTCGTATGTAAACTATTCCCTATTTATGCGAAGGTGCGGGGGGGGGGGGGGGCGACTGCGACGCTTTGAATAACTTTTCCCATTTTCCCTGTTCTTCTTCCCAGTGCCCACAAATCAGCATTGTTTATATGTTTACCTGCACCGCCTTCGCGAAACTTCGACGCCTTTCTGAAGGGAAATGGAAGTATGACTTGTGGTTGTGACTTTAATGGAACTTCATGCAAAGGAAGAAACCTATTCTTAGTTTTAGAATTTTCGAGTAGGTATAACTAGTTAATGACTCGGTGGGCAATTTAATTTCGATCACGATCTCAGTGAGAAATATTTTGCTGTCGAAGAGTTCACCCATTAAACAATAAAATTGAGATCACTTCTTTAAGTAGGTACGCGTAGCTAAATCTGTTTTCACTACGCTGCTGTTTTTAATACAATCGCCAATTCGCCATCTTTCTGTTTCGTAGCAAAATTTCTCATTTTCCTACTACGGTCTGAGCAAATGGACTTTGAATGTCGTTTTTACAGGTTGGAGTGCAAATATAAATAAGAGTAACTGAATAGGTACAGGTAAGTCGTACCTACATAGGTTAGGTACCTCCTACCTACCTAACCTACATAATATTATATCATACAGGAAAAAAAAAGTAAATTATGACTTCGCTATAATATTTTATACATATTTTATTTATAAATTTGCGAATGAGATGCGCCGCTGGGCAGACTTTAAAAACTGTACTTCCATGAGTGTTTACACATTATAATGAAATCAGTCCAGTCCTACCTCTTGCCATGCAGTTCAATTGTGGTCCGTCTGTACGAAGCCAGAAATGCTTCATTTCTATTTATTAGGCAGGTCGGGTCCGGGTGGATGCTTACAATTTCCCCATAAAGACTTTGTCCCGCTTTATTTCTCATGAAATTTTTGTTTTATTACTTTTTATACAATTGCACTTTACGATGCTGGCAGATGGGGTCAAAAGTAAAATATGGCGGTGTGTGTAAAAGAAAATGAGCATAAAAGATACTGACCTCTGTAATAATATTTCAGTTTATCGTGCTAAGGTTGATGGGAGATGATTAAAAACTTAATATGGTTTTCAGTAAACCGTGTGCACTTTGTACAGAATTAATTACCTACTGTAAATTTTGTAATATTATAATAATACTTTAGGTTTAGGCAAAGATATAAAATATTAAAGGCATTTATTCTAGCAATTTATGAATATTGTACGGCATGCAATTACAACTCTGTATCAGAAACCCATTTCAGAAATTTAGAAATAGGTAATGTTGCCATTTTAAATGAGTAAATACAAAGTACAGACATTTTTTAAGGTCAGTACATCGCTTATTCTTATGACTTTTCTCCGGGGTCGTAAACTGCGGGCCGTAGATTTATGCGGGCCCTAACCTCACAGATGCTGCGGGTGTAGACGTTGTACTGAGTGTTATGGCTGTCTATTAGAACCCTAAATTTAAGGTCGAAATCCCTTTCACTCTAGGCTTCCATATGTACACCTACTAATTTTTACCAGATAAGTAGGTAAACCTTTGACAATCTCGCATAAAATCTACGTTTACCATATAGAAAAATGCTTGATTTCTACGGGAACGTAAGAGCTATTTAAGTATAGGTACCCTATTCGTTTTTAAAATATAAATTTTGAGTATGGCAAAAAATATTTCCGTAAAACCAAAGTCATAGTCGAAACCGCGTGGCGGAAATCTAGGGTTGTAACCTAATATATCAAAAGACGTATCGCCGGGATTGAAATAAAAGCTTCATAAATGTTTCAGAACATGAAATACTTCATCCTAATGGGCAACCTGCGCATAACATACGGCACGCAACCTTACGTGATTACAACATCGTCGAAAGAAATATTATAAAACAATTGACGACAAACTGAAAATGAAATAGGTAAGTTTATCACGATCTTGCGAATAATAATTATTATTGGTTATTTTTACCATTCAGCATTCATAATGCGATATTATAAAGTGTCTATAGCTGCTGAGACTTTTTATTTTGCTAGGATTAAAGTTTAATTGATGATCATCTATTTGTAATAGAGTTATTTACCCATCCATAGTCACTTTTTCACGTTGATAACTTCAAAACAGTTGAAATCTTCGACCATCTTTTTTTAAAGAGCTTACATGTCATATTCGAAACTTGACAATCGCATGACAAGCATAAGGTTTAAACGGAGCTGCGTCATCGTAAAAACAAAATATTTTCCCGCGAAAGCAGAGGAAATGAGATCTGGCTGTCAACACTTCCGACGCCAGGGGAAAAATGTGTTTATGTTCGCGCCTATTCAAGGTACACAGCGTTTTGATATATTGGGGATTACCCGACAATGCCTCCAGCGAAACGGGTCATGAAAATATGTGTGTATATAGTATGGAAGATAAGTGCATATTGTTAGTTTTTGCGAAGGAGAGGGTGGGTAAAATCAAATATTTTAGATACAAACAAGATCCATCAAATCATATATTTTATTATAAACTTTCTTTGAACAATTTTGAAACGTTATTTACCTGCCCATCTCGACTTGAGAAAAACCTTAAATACTTAGCTTAGTTAGGTAGGTACTTCTATTTCTACAAAAGGCCCGGTTAATATTAAAGACCTAGGTAAAGAACTAAATACTACTTATTTACTTTTCCGTTACTTTGTACGACCTTATGTCACTCAACTATAGGGTATAATTAAAAAAACAACAATTAATTTAAAAAAAAAACGAGTAACGAAAGTTATTTCTAGCTTCCTGCATGTTGAAACAAGCAAATAGTGCTATTTAAATACCTAGACGCCAGAACAGCTTCAACAAACTTACAACTCCTTGAGTAACGCACACACTCTACAGTCTACAGCTATATACACACTTGAGCTTTGTATGGTGATTGTCAGAAAGTTTACAAAATTATAAACATACCTACGAGTATATTCATCATCATCATCATCAGCCACAACAGTCCACTATATAATCGTACTATAGGTACCTATTATAAATGCTAAAATAAAACTTGGCACACATAATTAGGTTAGATCCTGGAATAAGACATAGGCTACTTTTCCGCGCGGAAAAACCTTCATTCCCACGGGAAAACTCATTCAACGCGGGTGAAACAGAAAGTTATAATCACGTTAATGATAATGAGCAGCCAAAGCTGTTTATTAGCCATCAATGCTAATTAAAAATATTAAAATCACAGGAATTAAAAAATGTCGGGCATAATAATGAATACCCATACTGAGTTCTAATAAAAAGAAGTTGAACTTGTCACTACATTCAGTTAAATATTTTTTGGATACCCAATAAAGGTATAGTACAGACAACTTACCTGGTGAAAAAGTATCATTAACATTGAGAAAACCATAATAATAACTTTCGTTATTATTAACTTATCCTAAATAAAATAAATAATAAAATTTATCCTAAATAAATAATAAAATTTCTCGCCGCGCTCATAAGTAATCTGTGGTTCAGTATTCGTATGCCCTAACCAGGGTTCGAGGATATATATCAATGGATATATATCATGATATATATCCGATATATATCCAACGATTTTTTGTGATATACATATATCAATACCAAAATAATTGTTAAAAAAATTGATATTATTAGGCAGATTATTGCTATTGTAGTTCTACTCCTCAATAGATGACGCTGGCGTAGAGTCGAAACACGCTATTATTGTGTTTTTCCGTATTTATATTAGTTGATTTAAATTACGCGCGGAAAATAAAAAAAAAATAAAAAAATTGTGACGAGTGTGCAGCGGGTATTGATACCATTAGTGGTGTGTTTAAACTATTAAAACTAATATAGCAAAGGTTTTATGTTTTTAAGTTGATATTTTCTGATTTTTAATAATTTTGTGAAATTTAACAATGAAAATATTTTATTTCATTTTTTAAATTTATCATGTTTATAAAACTCATATGCAAACAGAATACATAAATAAAACAATAAAATGATAATATGAGTTTCATACAAAATGGATATATATCACATTTTGGATATATATCGGATATATATCATAAATATCCGATATTTTGATATTTATTATAAATATCGGATATTTTCGAACCCTGGCCCTAACACCCTGTATATTAGTTATCAGTACAGTCATTTTGACTTTGACACACAGATAGCCTATATTATAAGGAAGATACGGCTAGAGGTTATCATACGAGGTCTCCACGACACTAGCTTTATTCCCGAGAATATTAAAATCTTGTGCAAATTTTTGGTAATATGGGACCACCCGGGAAGCCCCAGAGCGCCTTTTATTTCCTTTACGGAGGAACCCATGGGGATATAAAGGGATTTATGGGGACAACATATTTTATGGCGTAGTCATTAATGTATTTTAAAGAGATGGAGGTCTATGTAATATTGTTACAGAGAGTTATGATTAGTAACTTAGAAGCTAAATAGTACTTAGGGTCGATTAAGTAAGTCCTATTGGTTTATTGGATTACAAAAGGGAAGAATATTTTTTTATTTTACAATAAGAACATATTCCCGATGAAGCAGTAATTTACAATTAGAGGAAAACATAAAAGACAATACACAAACATCTGAAGGGTTCTAAATATAGCAATTCTTATGAATAATTTGAAAGAAATTCGGGTACAAAAGCTACAGACATAACCCGAACGGTTATGGTATGTCATCTCACATTTCGCCCAAGTAATGTTTATCAAACATGCATGAGGCCTACACAAATAAATCGCATTATACGCTGTGTGAACCTGTCCTGGGGTATGAATATGGTAGTGCGCTTTTATACTCATTTTCGGATAGGTAGTCATGGATATCATTAAGAAGGAAAAGCCAACCCGAGATATATAGAAAAAAATAAGGCTACCGGGGGCTGTCCAATCAATTTGATGCTTTAAAAAGGACTCCAATTTCTTTTTGCTTTTTCCGAACTGTGCTATTTCGTAAAAGTTGATCAATTTCATATGGGTAATCTTGTTTTTCGCAGTTGAAATTTATTACTCAGAGCTCACGGTACAGTATAAAGTTTAATAAGAGCTAATAATAAAACTTTGCTTTCAGTTTCATTGCGGCGAGGGACCTAAGTCTTGGAGTAGAGTACGACAAACAATGAAATGAATGTGCGTCGTGCTTATGGACAAGGGCGGATCCAGGATTTTTTTTCTGGGGGGGAGGGGTACATGTATGTACTGTGCTTCGGGAGGCACGTGCCCCCGTGCCCCTATCCCCCTAAATCTGCCACTGCTTATGGAGACCTTTAAAAATGGCGTTAGCTTTATGTAGGTACTATTAAAAGACAATTAACGTTTGGAAAGATAGCTGTTGAAGATTTACAAATCAACGTTCGATACGCGGAATCGATCAACTGTCAAACGAAAACTAGGGATGTGCCAATACTGCCCGACAGAATAGGGTTGTTCCTCAACGATCGATTTTCTTCATCTAACGTTAGGTACGTTCGTTTCTTTTTCCACCACTTTCATTTAAAGCCTAGTCGTACTGTAAACAGCTGGAAGGGAAGATGGATTACCGTGGTGACATTTTGTCATCATAAAATAACAAATGCGGCTATCCGCAGTACTGGAGAAGAGATAAATTGGAGTTTAAGAGTGGATAAAAAGATGTTTAATTGCCAGAAACTTGTATACTCATTATTTGTAGTAGAAGACATGGTCCATAGAATAGGTTTGTGATAAAAATTACACATTTTGCTTGTAGGTAAAAGTTTAATTAGGTAGGTACTTATACACTATGAACTTTTTTTTGCGGACATAGTCACTACTACATGCTATTTAGCGTCAAAATGTGGAAAACTTGCAAAAAATTTATAATTCACTGCAGATTGTCACTTAGCTCAACCTTTTACATAATTTCTCACATAATTCATTTAAACATACTGCTGTTTAAAAGCACATTAGCACCGTTTAATTTAAAAGTCTGTAGCTTCATTTAACCAACAACAGTTTAAAAAAAACACTAACCGTCAATTGTTTTATTAGCCGGGTGAAGAAAAGCGAAGCAAATCTGACAACTGTCATTTCAATAATTATACTCCTGATATGCAACATATCATCATAATCATAATTTCATAAATGACTCTGCATGACTGTCTAAATGTTAAGTTTGTGAATGTTACCTTTTGATGCGTAAACGGCAGAATAGATTTTGATTTTTGGCAGAACAGTAAATAGTATCTTAGAGGCGTCCGTACATTTTTACTTCGGGAAAGTACCTAATTATATAATTACCGTCGGAATAAAATCCCTAAGTATTTATTAGGCTGTTGCGTTTAAACGACTAATCACATTTCGATACAAATTCCAAAAGTAACATCGGTGATAGAACATTTGCACTGCGGAAAAAAATACCTCACTCCCGCGAGAAAACTGAATAAGACACTGCGCAAATCCGCGCGGCGGAAAACTAGTTACGCAATCAGCAGCGTGTACATAAAAGGTGATAATGAATTTCAGAATCAATAGGCGATCAACAAATCATCCATATAGATCGCTTCAGTTGCTGCTCTGTCGTGCGTCACGACTACAAAAGCCTAGTGAACATGTTACGTACTTGGTAATGATATTGTCTTCCCACGAACGTAAATCAAAATGGCCGACTTCAGCGATTAATCAGAGGAAGTCGAGGAAGGAAGGTGTAAAACTCAAAAAACGGGGGAAAAGTAGGAACTAACTTATTTTCATCAAAATTTTAGAGCGACGGTCTAGCCGGCGGAGTGTGCGCTATCATTCTTCTGGTTCTTTTTTCCAAAACGAAGCTGCAATTTTAGGTGCCTTTTTCATACACATTAAGTCTATGTATCATAATAATTATTATAAATCGGCACCTACATACGGTATAATCCTTCCATGCTGTAAATAAGAAGTATTAACAAAAACTTTTATGTTTTCAGATTTGAGGACTAACTGGCTGTTTTTTTTTAATAAGAACATTGATATCGACAGCGGTGACCCTAGAAAAAAAAAATTTGTCTTCTAATTGGATCCAACATATTTTTAATATTTTTACTTCATTTGTGCTTACAGGTTTGTTCTTCAATGTTGAAATGAACAAGAATAAATAGACTTCCCTATCATAATCGTATAATAAGCATATAACGCAGGACAATATTCAGCACATTAAGGTAAATTTGTGTAACCTACATCTCGTTGCATTTTCAACCGAATCAACAATATTGAATAAAAGCCCACAATCACTGGCAAAGCGTCATTAAGTCCAAAATTCAACGATAATGTTCCCGGAAAATTATTTCCATTCGCAGGCTGTAATTTCAACCACATTATGATTCAAATGTTCAGACAATAAAGCAGCATAATGTTTTTTTTTTTGCTGCAATAGATCATTTCACACCCGACTGATAACTGATAACGGCTCTATCGTTCAACAATTTGTAACTAATAATTAAAAACAAAAAGTGTTTCAAACATTAATATTATACCCAACCCAATAAAGAGTTAATCCGCGATCAAACCGACACGCTACACGTCAATCAAAATTGATGTCAATGCGCAAAAGAAATTTGAAATTAGAATCAGAAATCACGACACTACTTCAATTGAAGAAAAAAATAACATCGAAGTTCGTTGTCGACTGTCTAAAGAAATGAAAGCGGCACGTTTACACTAAACTAAATGTAAAATATTGTTTCAGGAATAAATAATACACGAAATGAAACATTAACAAAGTCAGTTCTAAGAGTTGTCTTGTACTGTCTTGTAACGATTTGATTTATTAAATAGAAAACAGTCAATTTTGCCATTTTTATGAAAGTCAAAAGGTTATTAATGCTCGAAAGTCTTTAAGTACTTTCGTGAAAGAATTCGGAGTGGTAATAAATCTTGCCATATAAATTCTTTTTTTTTTCTCCCATACTACAACATTATGATTTATAGAATTTCTAAATAAAAGTATGTCTGTGCCTAAGTTAAATAGGCATAAAATAAATTTATAAACACATTATTTATGATATGATATGACTAGGTACTAAAAAGCTGTACAGACAATATTTTGACAGAATAAAAATAAGTATAACCTTACCTAATAACCTAATTGTTCAAATAGATACACAACTACCAAGAGTCCTAAAATAAAATTTATAAAAGAACTTTGAAGGTCTTTTAACACATACAACCATAACGTAACATAAGTAGGTAACGGCCTGTTTCCTTTGCGGTGTAGGCAGAGAGTCAAAGACCTCATAACAGGACGTTTTTGCCACGTCTGACAAGTAAGTAAAGGTATAAAGGTGATTTAAGAAAGAACGAAATACTTAATAAAATTACATTTAAAAAAAAAAACACAACTTGTGAATTTCGCCTAAAATAACGCCTAAAATTGACTAGAAATCAAGGTGTAAAGAACGAAATTAAGGAGTTCCTCAAGTCTTTACTATCCGATTAAACGTTTTAACAACAGATTAAGCAATCCTAAGCGCAATTAACTCGCCCACTTTTGTGCCAAAACAAACAAAACTGTAATTCTAAGGGAATAAAGTTGAAAATGCCGTTTATCACCGTAAATGCGGTTTGAGGTGCGCGATAAATTTTCATAATAATTCTAATGTGGCAACACTGAGACTATGGTTGAAATGTTCGTGAGCGGGGACGTATCTAGTTCTTTTGAGGGATATAAAATATAAAATTAATTTTATTACAGCTGGAAGAGACATTGATTTTTGAATTGGAAAACACATTGATTTTAAGTTCTATTTTGAGTAGCCGTGGCCGCTAGCTGAACTCAGTAAATTGTATTTATTATGCTAATCGCTACATTGTATTTTATTAGAAGGTACGTACTACTTATTTTATGAGAAGAGAATTGGATTGAAATGTTAAACTTTTTATAAGTATTTGAAGAAACTATGATCCTATTTGAAATTAACAGGTTTAATTCAGTGTCAGGTAAGGCTATTTCGGTAATGTTTGCTTATACCAAATACGTACCTGTGTAATCAATAAAAGTCCGCCGGAAACACGACACAAAGACGGAATGGCGGGGGGACGAATATTTAAAAGAAATTTCACAAGGACCACAACAACATGTATTTTAAAGCTTGATTCACGGATATCAACATTAAAATGATTAAGAACGGGACGACGGGAATATTTCGCCGCAGTTGCATGCATCATGATCACGGAGCGATGACACGGTAAACCCGTTCTTAGTCATTCAAATATTTTGCAGGTTGTTAAACGCATTGAAAAAAAATCTACCCTTATATCTTAGTTTAGTATGTAGATTTTTAAGCAGTTAAAAGAAGGATTAACAAGAAATTATGGACACGCATAAAGGATAAAAACAAAACTAAATTTGGATCTACTCAAAACAGAATACATTTAAACAAATATTTCCGAGCAAACTGAAACTTTCGTCTAGTCGCTCCTCGTAAAGTGTCGCTGGCTCATTGAAAATGTCGACTCAAATACACGATTCGATTTATTTATGTGTTTATACAATTTCGTCCCGGACAGGTAGGCAAGGCAATTTCAACCTTATGTTTATGAGGGATAAGGCTCATAAATAAAAGAGATATTTCAAAGAAGCTTTCTGCAAAATTGAATCGAATGCCATAGTTCACGTTAGAGTCAAATAAATTTATTTCTTAGGGATCTTATATTGCAATTGATTGCTTTAGTGTTCAATATCAGTTTTAAGTAGGTATCATCTCTATACATGACGAAAACTTCATTCTTACTTAAGAAAATAGGTTTTTTTAAAGAATTTTGAGCGATATACGAAAACAAATAAGCCAAAACAACAATTTTGCCCATAATTTGACAGAGATTTTCTTTTCTCTTAACGTAATTAACCACGCAGAAAAGTTGTTCAGTTTCATGATAAAAACCATCGTAAATACAGCCTTTAAGGCTGTATTGAAAACTGTATCATTTTCAAACTGCCTGCGTATCTTTACGGCGCTATTACGGCAATAGTGTTTGCCTTTCCGAACTATCAAACATGCATTCACCATCCAGGGAATACCAAACAAAAGCCTGCGTGAAATACGGCTGCGGTCTAGTCTAGTGCAGAGTGCAGTAACAGGAGACTATCTGTTACAACTTACAATTGATTTTGGTAGAACTTTTTTACTACATTAGCTATTTATGCAACTGGCTGCATAACGAGTGTGAGTTTATGAAACGAGTGAAGCGTGCGGAATACTCCAAGTGTGCGGACAGTGACATGACAGTGCATGGAAAAGTATAATATCATTTCTTTACATTAACCTTCGGTTTTTGGTTAGGTATTCATGACTTTACCACATGACTGTAGATAAAAGTGCATTATAGTCACGCCTGACCCTTACGAGGTAGGCAGGATCATTTTGGTCGCCTTCATCGAGATGCCCTAATCAGTTTAAACCTACGACACCAGGGAACATACTACCTTCTCGCTGAAAATCGAGTCTACCGAAACAACAATGTTTAAAAGCCATTAAGCAAGGAAAAGATAAATTAGAAGTGCAAATATCGATAATTTCGCATCCCTATGGCAGTCTAGCACTTGGCTACATAACGTTCATAACGTTCGATATTTTGAATATCGGGAATATCCGCCATATTGCATTCCGGTCACAACCGACCCGCAAATTACTCGCGGTTGACGACCCACGACTCTGACATTGCAGGAATATCGTGCCACTTCAGGTATTGCCAGACTAATCTGGCTAAATATAGTAAAATTGTAAAAAGAGACTGAGAGGAAGACAGCTAAAAAAAACACTTACTACAATGTAGGTACTTAAGTACTTAGGTAGATAAACCATTTTCTAGGAGGTATCGGAATCGTAGGTATACCTACTTGTATGTAACGTCTCTTACCTATGTCACTGATTCTCTGTGATTCTCGAGATCATAATGATGATTAAAATCACCGTTTAAAAAATGCTATTAACATATTTCTTTTAAAATTTCGACACTTGAAAGAGTTAATGTTTTTAGAACATATAAATTTAGAAACCAAAAATTTCTTATCTTTAGGATTAATTTTGTCCAGTCTAAAGATTATTTGCAATGATGCTGTTTGACATTCATCTTCATGATTCATGAACATCTCATTTCCACCGTTATAACATTAAGCATCAAACCACCACGGTATTTCAGTTGGATATCTAAGGACAGTCGGAATAGGATATCTCTTTGACCGATTAACAATATCGTCGGAATTAAATCCTAGCTTAGCTTCTTGACGGAGCTGAAACGGCAAAGGGAAGTAGAGATATTGTACTTAAGGCGAATAATCAGAAATTTCGCTAAGGTTGAGGTAGTTATACTCAGTATTTATTAACATAACACACTCTCAAAAAATAAATGTGGAACTAGAAAATATGCTTGAGAGAATAAATAAATGAATTTTCACATTAAAAATATGACTTCACCTTCGTAGAACTTTGAAAGCTTAAAGTTAAATTAAAACTGTGTAAAATTATGTCATCACAAAGTAATGTAGGTACGAAGAATTCAAATTTGCTGGATATCTGCCAATAAAGGATCTATGTGCAGTGCGACTACAAACAGTTATGGGCAAAGAAATGGACTCCATAGGGTAAATTTCATTTCACACACAGTTTGATACCAAAGATGTTGACCAAAAGTTGAAGTTACCAAATATTCATCGACTAAAAACTATTTCCATGCAATCCGAACTTTGTTCGATATTTTGGATATTACTTTGTTTGAATTCAGTTCGTCTGTAATTACCCACAATTCCGTTTCTCTGCATTCGACTGTACATAAGCCAACTATCTACTCCTCTTGATGCGGTCTTTGCTTCCTAGCTCGTCTGCCCTAATTTGGCATGCAGTCAAGTTTCAGAGAAGACTAGCGAATTTGCAAAACGAGTACGTAGAAAATACTGAATAGGATGAGAATCAGGTCAATGTAGAAACATATCAAATCAATTGGATGGCCTGAATAACAATTCTATGAAAATGTGAGCCTCCTTATTAACCTCGTTGTGCTAAGATTTACTCGACAACTGGGACAAGTGAGAATTGCTTGGAAACAGATTTCGGTTGATGATGCAGGCTTGCTTGTTTTCAATCAATTTCTTATGATATTGCTCAGACCTATTTATTCCAAATTTAAGGATAACTAGAGTGCTAAAATAGCTCGACAACAATTCTTAAATTTTTTACTCCACCTGTCAGTAGTATAAAATAACTATGAGACGGAAAATATTATAATACTTATATCATATTTGCCACAGACTTTGACGTCATTGCTCTAAAGACTGTACCTACTAGATTTTATTCCCAACATCGGTTTATGTCATGGAGTCTGAATCATCTGAAGGTCTGGAAAAAAAAAACATGCTTCGGAGGGCACGTTAAGCCATCGTATGTAGTGGTCGTTACACGAATCATGTCAGAGGCCTATTTACTGTGCTATTAGGCTGTTTTAAACCTCTGATACCAGGGTTCATCGGGTCGATCGACTCGAAACCGACACGACAAGTTTTCTACGTTGTGAATTCGCAGCTGTGACGTGTCCTGGTTCTGATTCTTCCCCCTCCCCCCTTATCGTCTACTGCCGCCCAGCAGCCGCCTGAAGCGAGTTGTCAAATCGCCAATAAGCCCTGCGAGGATCCGCTGAATTAGCGAATGAATTCGAATTAAAGAAAAATGGTGGCGGTCAAGGGACTAGACTGCAGCGAGAATAGAACAAATTTTAATTAAAAAGATAAATAAACGTATCTAAAAATAAGCAAAATACAACTTAATCGTGATATTGAACAATACAAGTACCTAGGTATACTATATTTTATCTAGTTAAGTATCCCCCTTCGGGGCAAAGTCCTCCCTCGTCTCCTTTCATTATCTATTTTAAATCTACTATGTGCCGTCAGTCATAAATGTTCCATATTTTGATCTTCCACTTACAGGTGGGTGTAAGTGGCTTCAAAATAGGAACGCACGAACTATATTTTATCTGGCATACGGCAAACGTATCTAGCCCAATCTAACTCCATGTATGAGTATTCTAGCAGAAATGGGATTGAATAATTTTTATAATTCTTAAATCACTGCTCGCTTTTGAATTAGACAGTCAACTGTTTCCGCCGACCCGTTGCTCTGTAATTCGACAGCTCAACTTTCGTCTCGCCGAAGTTATCGCGCCTGCCCCGAGTTACACCCCTACTTATTTTAATTCCGAACTAAATGGAATATTTCAAGAATTCCCAACTTGGGCTTATTTCCGAATGACATTGAATATTTTCACGTGAAGTAATGAACGTTTTAGAGCTTGGGGGAGTTTCGATCCGACTGCGAGGAGCGAAGTTGGATTATGTTTGAAACTGTTGATTTGTTATGATCATGCTGTTGATGTTAGTCGTGAAACTAGCTCAAATTCCTAATGTTTATTGTTTCATCCTCATTCATTAAAATGCGAAATTGTGATTCCTGGGCATTGCGGGCTTCGGCCGCATGGCGTTGGGCAATTATCGTGTGTCTGCTGCTGTTTGATTTGGAAATAATGGAACGATACGTACTGATACCAGCATGTACCTCCTGTGCCGCTTGTTGCGGTAGGTCCGCGCTCGTAGTCTGGAGCGCCTGGGGCCTTTCGCAATCAGCGGCAACATTTTGTGGTGCCGAAGGGAGTAGTGGGCTCGCGCTCCGGGAGTTGCGCGCCTGGAGTCCACTACTTTCCCGTTGTTCTTGTTCTTCTTGAACGACATCCTGGGGGGCGGGTGACTGCCCCCTGCCGTAGCTTTTTCCACTTCTTGTGGTCATTTTTTATTAGGCTCGAATGACCAATATTAAAATCAAAAACTGCCTTCGATCATAATTCTTTACTGACAGTAAAACAAAACCAAAACATCAAAGTCATATCAAAAAGGATGGCTAAGAATCATGTCCAATTTGGTCTGCTACCACAACACTCTCAATTCACACACCCATCTTCATCAGATAAACACCATCAGCATCCCAAACGACTCGAAATTTGCAATGTAACCCGCATACAGGAATCGTACCCCTGCAGCCTTTGCAATCTAAGACATGCTCTTCTGGACTGCAAAAGGTTTCAGGAGTTATCACCTGAAGAAAAATTAGATCTTGTGTTGAAAAATCAACATTGTTTTCGATGTTTAGGTGACAAACGCCACAACTGGCGTACATGTCAAGCAAAAGTCAAGTGCCACATAGACAACTGCAAAGGCGGTCACCATCCCATTTTACACGGCGGCATTATAAAAAGATACACACCAAAAAGTTCACGACCTATCCTTTTGAACAAATCCGTCGGCACAGAAACTTCTTCAGAAAAACCTTATCAGAATACGTACACCACCTGTTCCTATTCTGATACGCAAAAACATGATAATATAAATACTACGTACTCACGCACCTCATCACAATCAGAAAACAACTATCATAAAAAAGTCCTCCTCAAGGTTATCCCAGTAGTAATTTCCGGCCCATTGGGGAGCGTGGAAACCTTAGCCCTCTTGGACGATGCCTCGACGGCTTCTCTTATTGACTCCTCCATCGCGGAGCAGATAGGGTCCAGGGGTCCGCAAGGACAAGTAAGAGTTGCTGGAGTAGCGGGCATGGCCCGCGAACACGACGTCGAGTACGTCGACTTTAAAATACGAGGGAAAAATAAAACAGAATACTTTGAAGTAGAAAACGCAGAATCGATTAAAAACCTAGACCTATCACCACAAGGCGTAAAATTATCAGACGTTGTAAAATACGATCACTTACGTGACATCGCGGAACAATTAGTTTTCGAGGAGGGTAAACCAATGGTTTTGATTGGAGCACTTGAATGGTACATTTCTATCTCGCGGGGAACCAGAGAAGGCACACGTAGCCAGCCAGTAGCAACTCTAACCCCCTTGGGTTGGGTTCTCCACGCAGGTCTAAGTAGTAAAACCAAACCAATAAATTTCGTGAATCACGTAACAGTACAGGAACGGTCAAGCTTCGAATCGCTAGACGAACTAATTAAGCGTCAATTTGAGATAGACGCACTAGGCGTATCTAAACACCCACGGTCGTATGGACCGCTACATAAGCGCGCTATACAAATTCTCGAACAAACAACGCGAAGACTTCGCGACGGAAGGTTTGAAGCGGGACTACTTTGGAAAGATGACGACCCGATCATACCAGATAGCTACAAACACGCCTTGTCCCGGTTCAAATCTTTAGAACGAAACATGGCCAAAGACAACGACTTTGCCCAAGCGTTTAGAAATAACGTGAATTCGAACATAGAAAAAGGATACGCAGAGGAATGTACAACGAATCACGCGCAGCTATTAGTAAAGGGTGGCAGATTCTGGTATCTCCCCCAGTTTGCAGTCGTCCATCCACAAAAGAAAAAGCTACGCGTCGTACAAGACGCCGCCGCAAAGTCAGAAGGGGTTAGCCTAAATTCACTTCTGTTGACAGGCCCGGACTTACTCCGATCTTTACTAGGTATACTTTTTCGTTGGCGCGAGGGTCGGGTTGCCATGATGGCCGATATCAGAGAAATGTTCCCCCAAGTTAAAATTAGGGAAAAGGATAGAGACATGCAACGTTTCCTGTGGCGCGCCCAGGACGGCGAACCCATGAAAGAATACCGCATGAGCTCTATGATTTTTGGTGCAGTATCGAGCCCCTGCATGGCGATATACTTACTCAATAAGAACGCAAAGGACAACTCTCATATCTTCCCAGACGCAGCCCGCGAAGTCCAAAGCAACACGTATATGGACGACTATGTTGGGAGCGTAGATAGCGTTTCACAAGCAGCCCGACTCGCAGCCGATATAGTAGCGCTCCACAAACTCGCTCAATTCGAAATGCGTGCCTGGGTGTCGAACCACCCGGACGCGCTGAAGTTGATTCCTACAGATCTTCACGCCACGCCACCTAACGAGGTACAAGTTACAACACCCGCCCCTGACGTCCGCACCTTGGGCCTAGTCTGGAACCCATTGAAAGACACATTGGGTTTTCGCGCAGACCCAACGTTGAAGTTACCTCCCTTACTCACCAAAAGATTAGTTCTTTCCATGGTCATGCGACTTTACGACCCACTGGGTCTTCTCTCTCCTATAACAATAACTGGGAGGATACTTCTTCAGAAAGCTTGGCGTAAAGATTTGAATTGGGACGACTCCTTACCAGCCGACTTCACCGCGGAATGGCGAAATTGGTTCGAAAGCGTATCTCACGTTCCAAATTTAAAAATACCCCGTTGGTACCTAACACCTGAATTCGATTATAAAGAACTAGAATTACATCTCTTCGCTGACGCCAGCGAACTCGCGTACGCTTGCATAGCTTATTGGCGCTTCATTGGGAAGGACGAAAGTGTCCACATTTCCCCGATCGCCGGGAAAGCACGTGTAAGCCCCAATAAGCCTGTATCGATACCGCGGCTTGAATTACAAGCCGCGGTATTAGCTGTACGCCTAGCGACATCTATAATCGCGGAACATAATGTAAAGCCCGACCGTCGGCAATTTTGGACCGACTCACAGAACGTCCTAGGTTGGCTACGGTCCCAAGCACGAAATTTAAAAACCTTTGTAGCTAACAGGGTGGGAGAAATTTCCGAAGAATCCGAAATAGAAGAATGGCGTTGGATACCTTCAGCGTTGAACGTAGCCGATGATGCCACGCGTATGAATGGTGAAGTACCAACACGTTGGTTAACAGGACCTTCGTTCCTCCTCAAAAAGAGATCAGAATGGCCCTCGGAAATCCCTCCTAACCCGACTAATGATTACTCACACGAATTCAAGAATGTAGAATTTGTTCACGCCACCTGTGACCGTGACGCGCGAAGGCCAACGCCGATAGCGGCAAAAGCTATCCGTTTTAGTAACTGGTTGCGACTAGTGCGAGCGACGGCCCGCGCGCACCAGTACGCGAACATTATTCGCAACCACGCGTCCAGTAGACCCAACCGCCGTTGCGATCCTCACCCAAATCATATCACCTCATCTAATCTAAGACCATTAACCGCCGATGACATATCAAGAGCTGAACAACATGTGATTCGCCAGAGCCAGCTAGATTCATTCCCAGAGGAACTGAGGGCCTTACACATGAAAAGACCTCTTGACAAATCCAGCCGCCTAACGAAGCTCTCCCCCTACCTAGACCCCGACGGCATAATACGCTCACGTGGACGTATAGACGCAGCCATAGACGTCCCGCTGCCCATAAAGCGCCCCATTATTCTAGATGGTCGCGACACGGCCACGCGGCTCATGCTTATGCATTACCACCGCAAAACTGCGCATGCACATCCGAACATAATCATGAACGAGATAAGACAAAGATTCCACATCCTTCGGCTCAGATCGTCTATTCGTACCATCACTCACCGTTGCGCTTGGTGCATGATCAACAGCAGGAAAACGATGAACCCGCCGACCGGAGACCTACCCGCCGAACGGCTAGCTCATCACCGACGGCCATTCACGTTTGTGGGCATGGATTACACGGGTCCAGTAAGCGTAACTGTGCGCAGGCGCAAAGAAAAACGTTATATAGCGCTCTTCACGTGCCTAACTTCAAGAGCTGTTCATTTAGACCTCGTCGCTAGCCTTTCCACAGACAGCGCCTTAATGTGTTTTAAAAGATTTGTGTCCAGGAGAGGCACCCCAACCAAAGTATACTCGGACAATGGGAAGGCCTTCGTCGGAGCCAGCAACATGCTCAAGGCTATGAGTGAAGCCGGCGCAAATGTCGGGACGACGTGGCACTTCATCCCGCCTGGAGCTCCGCACATGGGGGGAGCTTGGGAACGTTTAATAAGAACTGTGAAAAGAGCCCTCAACGCCATCCTCACGGACAGGAGCCCTAAGGAGGAGCAGCTTCACACAGCACTGCTGGAAGCCGAAGCCATAGTAAACAGCCGACCTCTGACTTGGGTCCCCACTGAAGACGACCCAGGGAGCGAAGCCCTAACGCCATTCCATTTTATCATCCATTCCTCATCTCCATATCACCCCATACCACGTGAGGTAAATGACGAGGACCTCCTCGGACGAAGCGACTGGCGGAAGTCTCAACGTCTCGCTGACATGTTCTGGGGACGCTGGTTAAAAGAATATTTGCCCACGCTCGTTCCGAGGGGAACCTCGTCTAGAAACTCAACCACAGTGACTGTTGGAGACCTAGTGCTCATAGTGGACTCCTCATTGCCCAGAGGGACATGGCCACGAGGACGCATATCAGCTGTATTCCCAGGGCATGACGGCATCGTGCGGGTAGCAGAGGTGTCCACTGTGGCAGGGACTCTCCGCCGACCTCTTACCAAACTGGTCAAGCTGCCGGTCGCCACCAACCCCCTAACTTGACGCGGCTTCGCCACAGGAGGGTGGGATGTTGGTAACTGGCAGCTTAGCCATCCTTTTTGATATGACTTTGATGTTTTGGTTTTGTTTTACTGTCAGTAAAGAATTATGATCGAAGGCAGTTTTTGATTTTAATAGTTACTAACGCTTTTTTTAAGAAGTAGGTTTATATTTTATTTCTCACCACAAGGAATACTTTTATTCAAGAAGTAGGGATCATCGTTCCCTGTGAATATACCTAATACTTATAAAAAACACATTGCATTGTCCTCGTCAATTTGCCTACATTCGAGGCGTAGTAAGGCGAATATTTTCCAACTAGGAGAGCTTACGAGTATGTTGAGGCTGGTATAGCACCGACGTTGTATTTATATAATAAATGATTTTCTTGCTAAACTATGTAACGGACTGACCTATGCGTCTGTCAATTTAGCCAACCATTATGTAGGCATACACCAGACGCGCAGGTAATCAACCAATCAGATCAGATCAAATCACACTCCTGCCTGCACACCCACTGATATTGAATTGTCTCCAGCGTGTGTTGACTTACGGTTAATTAGGCACTGTGTTGTCTATGGTTCAGCCTGCGTAAGTTCATAAGGTAATGTACTAATATGTCATGTAATTTCATAACGAAGATATGATGAAAGGACGACTTGCCCAAAGTCTAGGAAAATTCGTGCTGATGGGTAGGTTATGGTTAGGTTAGTAGAAGTAGGTTGAACGTACAGCATTTTTTTTTCGAATGCCTGAATTATTGAGGCTGTTTTTTATACAGGAAGAAAAAAACAAACAACGCTGAAAAAATAATGGGATAAGGGGAAGCGAATGATGATTACGTGTCGAAATATTTGTCATAATATTTAAGAAAGAGAGAAAAAACAAAAAATAAAAATCAGTTAATATATATTACACTAAACCGAAAGAACCCCTTTTGTAACAAATCAATGTGACCCCATAATGTGACATTAATATGCCTCAATATAATATTTAGGCGATTCGTAAATGAACCTATTCTGTCGTAATAAGAATAATTTATTCAATAAGGTCTCATTCAGACGACTGGGTTATCATCTGCTTACTTGGCAACCAATCAACCGAATTATTAAGCATATTTCTTCGGAAATACTTTAGGAAAAATGTATGGGACTGGGACAGCTAGTTCAGCTGTCTGGATTTCGATTTTGCTTTGGGGTGGGATGGGATCTACCTCCTAGTGGTCCACCCCGGGCACGGCAACGCAGGCTTGCCTATGAATAAATCCGGCTGAATGATCCTAACAAAGCGGTGGTAGGCTCCGCAAGGGGCCGTCTGGCTCGCGACCACCCTCTCACCGGAGACCGGCGCCAAACAGCTTGCTGTGTTCCGTCGGTGCGTGAGACTACCAGTGCCTTAAATTTCTATTACCTATAACAAGAAAAGAAATTACCAGTGTCGTCTACACTGGTCGTCCGGCCCTTATGAAATTAACAGCATTTTAAGAAAAAGACTTACTTAATCGTTGGTTCTTGGTAACCATTACCGCCACTTAACAGCTTAGGACCTTAGAAGCGAGCCAGTTACATACCTGAAAATAAAAACAGGAATAAGTATAAGCAAAAATAATTTAAGCCACCAGTCTGTAGCATACAGAACAAAAAATCAAAATATAAAATTAAAATAGTTAAAATATCTTTTCTATAATGTGTCAATGAACAACACAGTAAAGAAGTTGCTGATTTGAATCAAAGCTTTTTGACGCAAAAGTTACTTACTGATTTGGAACCAAGATAATTGTTTACGTTTATGACTGGAAGGGCAAGAAAGCGCGTGTTATATCCGGCACTTGACTGACACATATCATAAGCAGCCATTTCCTTTTGATATTTGACTCTTGATCACACAAACACAAAATACAAGGAGGGAAACGTGCAAAAACATAGAACCCTATCATGGTTGCTGTAAATTTCGCAAAGAAATCAGGTACGATTTAAAATTTGTGGTTTATAATTAAATCATACAATCAGTAGTCTAGACTTGATTTCTACATTATTAATTGGTTTACCACTAATATCGTGCACTATACGTTGACTGCAAATATCATATATCATACCACGAGCTAAAATCAAACTTCTCAAAAACAAAATCCTCACACAAAGAAAAATTATGAAAATGCCATGCCACTTTGAACCATTACCCAAAGAGAAAGGGCGCTTTTCCACTAGACGGCACGTCAACGGCAACGGCGACGGCACGGTACCGTCGACGATATCGTAGGTAAGATAATGTATGAAAATCAATGAAATTATATGACACGCTTTTCCACTTGCCGGCACGGCACCGTCACGGCATGTCATCGATTCCCATAGATATTGTCACGTGATCGTCGCCGTGCCGTCGCCGTTGCCGTTGACGTGACGTCTAGTGGAAAAGCGCCCAAACAGTTCTTTCAGCCGTCGGGCCGGCCGGCCTGCTGCGCCCTTACAATTAAAACTTGCCTCGTCTAGTGAATAGTAATAAATCGAGCCGACTGTACACGGAAACACACCCTGAAGCTTTAGACTTAAGCTCTAAAATAACTCCTATCGTAAGGCTAGATATGGACTCTGAGTACAACTTCGATGGTGTCTGACTGTAACCAAGTGTTGTAGGAAAAGTATTGTGAAGCAAATATAGGCCTTAAACCCACGAGATAAAGTTTAGTAATGTGGTTACAGTAGGGGAGGGAAACAGTTTTTGTTTACATTCCAACGGCTGAAGAAGAACGATTGTTGTTTTAAAAGCAGTGTTGCCAAGTTAGCACTTTCGGTGCTAGATCTAGCGCTTTTTTGGCTCACTTAGCCCTTAAATTAATGATTTAGCACCTAGCACCAAATCTAGCTCCAAAACCGCCTAAGAAAATTTTACACTGGCACAGTATAAATATTGCCAAAAAAATCGTGTGCCATACAACGAGACAAAAATTAAAACAAAACTGAGCACTTTTGCGGGCAACACACATTACACATTACTACTTCGCAAAATGTAAATGAAGAAATGTGCGTTGAGGAATCCTCCTCCGATGAGGACTTTAACTTTCAATGTTAATTTTTACTTGTAAAGTTGTTTTTTTTTTTAAGTTTTTGATTAATAATTAGGAACCAATTTGTTAAAAAAACTCATATTTGTTATTTATTTTTATTAAATAGTTATTTTCTTTAATTTTAATTCATTGGCCCAAATCTAGCTCCCATCTCGCACATTTTTGAACTTCATTTAGCCCCAAAACCGAAAACTGAGTTGGCAACACTGTTTAAAAGAAATACAGACAGGAATAAATGAATACAAACATTGGTTAACAGTTTGTTATAATTTTGTTCAGGATAAATATATCTTCGGACTGACCTCCCATAGAACCCTGTCTGATGTGTTTATACACAAGGTAATGAAATGAGTGAGTTATTTTTCGACGCTCTACTAAGGTAGTAAGTAAGTATAAGTAGTAGTCATAGTCACACGAAATTTAATATCCCCAATTTGATCTGTTTACTCCATAAGGGATACAGGCGTGATTTCATCGATATATGGGACAGAAATGTCTAGGCCCAGCAGTCAATTAATCAATCCCCTTTATGACTAACTATCTTAATATGAACCTATGTTCTACATCTACTTACTTATTTGTTTATTTGTAAGTATGGGACCAACACAAAACCAACGTCCTCAAAAGCGAATGACCACGCTATAATCAATATTATTGATTATGTACAGATCGCCATCTCGCCGAAAACGCAACTTGCTCGACATAATTGAATTAGATTGAACGGTTCGGTAATAATAATAAGGATCATTTTGTTTTGCTGAAAACCGATGGCTAGGGTTCATTGCTAGAACCAATGGCCGCTTTGTACAATGAAACATTATCTACTCACGAATAATGAGTTATTTCCGGTGTGGGAAAATTTGAATATCTCAATCAATTTTTTTTAATACCTAATGCAAAAGAAAAAAAAAACAAGCTACTAGAAATACTGAAATTGAAACTTCTAATTTTTAACGTTTATAAAGTTTCATAAAAGTTCCCGGTTTGAAAACTAGGGGGTTACTTTATCCCTGAGTGGTTCAGTTCAAAGAAACATTCCTTAACACGTTAGCTGCACTGCACATGTCCAATAATGTCCATTCCATTACTTGATTCAGAACGGACTCCCTCAAAGAGAACCTTGGACCCTTCTTAAAACACCCGCGTAATTCACGGTGTATTAAGTACTACCCGGCTCACAGGAAATATTAAGGTGGAACCACATTTGACAGTACTACACTCCATAAATTTTAGTTGTGCTGGAATCTATTAAATAAATAATAGAGCCATACTCCGTCGATTAGGACGCGAGTCGTACCTACAGTCAGCAAAGGAGACACCTGGGGCAGGCCCGCTCGAAACGGATGAGATTATTTCAGGAAATAATTTATGGATTTTCATGAAATTTTGTACATTTGTTTTTTTGCAATAAATCAATTGTGCAAACATACGAAATTTCATGAAAATCCATAAACAATTTCCTGAAGTAATCTCATCCGTTTCGAGCGGGCCTGCCCCAGATGTCTCCTTTGCTGACTTTACCTATTTTACAACATTACGTAAGCCACATTTTGAAAAAAAAAATGTGAAAAGGTTAACGTAGAAAGTGAAGACAGGCTACGTCTACGACTCTACGTACTACGTTTGCTTTGTGTAGAATAATGCAAACCATATACTAATTATTCCACGTAGTGCACTGCAGCTGCTACATCAGGTGTGTTAATTAGCACTCGTACTACATTGCAGAGTGGAGAAAATATCCAAATCGTAGGTGTGTGAGACCGCCATGCCAGTCCTATTGCCAAAGGCTCTTGGGTGATTTTCGATTTGGTTTCCTGTTTCAAGACCATACATACCCTATCGTAAAAATGTACACAACATTTTTTAAAAGGAAATTTTAGTGTTAACCGTATAGTATATCTACACGTACCACATTTAGCCACGCGTAAACCATCAGTGTTCTGTACAGTGCTGGCCGTTACTGCCAAGTGTGGCGTGACCTTTACTAAGCCCGACCGAACATCGATCACGCGGAGCGGTTTTTAATTATCTCCTTGTCTTGTCCCCTGTCAGGGCTCGCTCTGTCCCGCTCTATCTATCCCTCTGACGTGACTAATTGACTGTTTTTGGACAATCCAATCACTTTGTCGCTTTCTTGTTTTGCCAAGGAAATGTCGTGGGTTTCACTTAAGAAGGAAAACGAGAAGACAATGAAACTTATAGTGACCAGAAAGTCATTCATGTTTAAACCCTTCAAATGCAGGTGGTTACCCATAGGCCTATCTACAAAATTTGCATGTTTTAAAAACATTATTAACACTGTAAGTTAAGTGTCAATATCCAAAAATATAGATGTCATGGATAACCCTTCAAACGTGGGAATTAACCCATAGGCCAATCTACAAAGTAAAACGCGGAGACAATGAAAAATGCAGGGTGTCCAAAAAGTCATGGATAACCCTTCAAACGCGGGTGGCAACCCTTAGGCTAGGATAAATACCTGTTAAGATGGGTGGTCGTAAAATTGTCAGTAAATATGTCGGATTATGGAGAAATAATTATTTTAATATTGGGTTAATGCTATAATAAGATTTTGATAATACCTATTTATATAATGTTTGGCTGAATAATGTCATTACCTGTGCCTGAGGTGAATTTAAAAAAAGTAAAGTGACAGTTAAAAAATGTCACTTCTTGCTGGATCGTGAAAATAAAAAGATGAGTATTTTTCTGTTATTTTATAAGAAATTATAGATATTTAGCCAAAAGAATGTGTATGGAATTGTTGGATTGAAGATTAAACACATTATTGCTAAATTACAACCAACTGTAAAAATGTCTAGAATAATTAGTCATTTAGAATAAACGTATTTTCAATGGGGAAATGGACACTTTTATTTACACTTTAGCTAGTTATCCTGAGTTATTAATCTAGTATTATAACATTTCAGAAGTGCTGGATGAATCCCTAAGCTCAGTTTGGCTGGAGTTGTTGATGGGTGGACGGCGATCCCAATGATGTGCAGTGTGGCAGCATCGGCTGGTGCAGATTGGTGTCTACAGATAGCGGAAGTTTTGATGATGGCTTTTGGATCAGATTCAGATTGAGTATAAACAAACAACCACCACACCATTCCATTGTAAAGATGCTACGCTACGGTCAAATTTTGACAATATGTAAATGCGGAAAGAATAGACGTTGCCTTGCTACAAATACCATACTCCTAATAGTGGGAAGTGGTTGGCATTAATAGTCTGGGAGGACAAATCATCTACTTTGTGGCCGTTGAGATGAATATCAAAATGGCTAACAAGAATGTGAGAAGGTTAGCATTGGTATCTGCTCACATACCTTGCAAAAAGGATTTCACACCACTCTCAGAAGAACTAGAAGAAGCGGTCCAGCTATACCGAGGGCCACTGGAAGATTTGAGGAGGTGACTGATGCTGCCGGAGCACCAGTGAACCCAGTGCTCCACCACTGGGAATTGCGTGAAATTGTTCCAGTATCAGGAGCTGATCCACCGTCTGCATGCCCCGCAGCCATCCCAACAAGCAGTACAAGTATAAACACACAAACAGGCTTAGTATGGCAAACAACATATTAAGATTTTTCATAGTCATGTATCATTTGATGGACAGTTTATTCTCAGTAGCAATATTAAGTTGTCAATAACCATTAATATTTAGTTAATTGCACACATGGTATAAATAAAATCACTACAGTACAACTTGTTCCATTAAGGAATCTATTACAGTCTACCTATTATGATACATAGTAGTGAGAGTACTTGGGTGAGATAGGTTAGATTGTAGATTTTCAGCTATGAAGATATTGAAATCAAGTAGGTATATTAAAACAGAATTTTCTTATTATGTATTATAGTGGGCCCAATTCGTAACCATACCGACTTAACTAAATCTCAACTAAAATTATTGCCATCCCGTTCTGTTATCTCATGATAGAAAGTGACAGGTATGTATGTACTTGTATTGGTTGGGTCGTGTATTTTGAAACCACAAATTGCTGCCACAGGTTCAGGTGTTTTAATTATTGTAAGTCACTACATTAAAATTAAACTGAGAGTACACAAAATGTATATAAAACTTGATAGTAAATTAACACTGCATTTAGCATAAAATAATGCAAAATTATATATTTGATGAAGTCAGCTTTATTGATAAGTACATAGGTACCTTCTACCCAGTAGTTTTTCTAAACAACATTAAATAAGGAAAATAATTTATTGTCATGTTTTATTGAGTACTTAACTTAGGTACCTAAATATTTTTAAATTTGGTGGACAGGACCAGGTTGTCTAATTTTGTTGAGATTATGAAACATTGCCATTTGTTAATTCAAACTATTTAAACAGATTGTAGGTATTGAATAATGTAAAATGAGAATGCTGCATTGTAACAACAAAATACTGACATACATAGAGTGAATTTGGTAGTACCTACTGTTGTGATTGTGACAATAGGTAGATATGAGATATCTCTGGGGAGCTTTGATAATTAACTATTATTCATTCATATGATTAGTAGGTATAGTAATACATTTAATATGTCGTGTGTGGATGTGACATTTAATTTTTATTGACTCTACTACTAGGAAAGAACTTTTATGTACCTAAGTAATATCCGCAGTAAAACTTCGTAAATAGACGTTGCGTCAAATTAATAAATAATTACCTGCTAACATAGTTTGGTACAAAAAAAATATATACTGATGGCATTTACATAATGTGGATCATTATTGGTAAAATGTAACTAGGTACCTACTAAAATGAGGTATTTTGTTACGTGACTGATGTTACGCCCATACGTTGCGAAATTTAATGTACTATATGTGGGTATATTGTTACGTGTCTGACGTTACGTTCCATACGTTGCGAAATTTGATATAATAAAATGAAGGGATGTTGTTAAGTGTCCGACGTTACGTTCCAGACGGCGCAAAAAATATTCGAATACCAGAGTCTTCTCAATGTTATTCATTAAATAGATGTGGGTGGAAGTGAGTGGACAGCTTATAGATTTGAAAGTTCAATTTTAGTTAACAAAGAAAAACTACTGGGTAGAAGGTACCTATGTACTTATCAATAAAGCTGACTTCATCAAATATATAATTTTGCATTATTTTATGCTAAATGCAGTGTTAATTTACTATCAAGTTTTATATACATTTTGTGTACTCTCAGTTTAATTTTAATGTAGTGACTTACAATAATTAAAACACCTGAACCTGTGGCAGCAATTTGTGGTTTCAAAATACACGACCCAACCAATACAAGTACATACATACCTGTCACTTTCTATCATGAGATAACAGAACGGGATGGCAATAATTTTAGTTGAGATTTAGTTAAGTCGGTATGGTTACGAATTGGGCCCACTATAATACATAATAAGAAAATTCTGTTTTAATATACCTACTTGATTTCAATATCTTCATAGCTGAAAATCTACAATCTAACCTATCTCACCCAAGTACTCTCACTACTATGTATCATAATAGGTAGACTGTAATAGATTCCTTAATGGAACAAGTTGTACTGTAGTGATTTTATTTATACCATGTGTGCAATTAACTAAATATTAATGGTTATTGACAACTTAATATTGCTACTGAGAATAAACTGTCCATCAAATGATACATGACTATGAAAAATCTTAATATGTTGTTTGCCATACTAAGCCTGTTTGTGTGTTTATACTTGTACTGCTTGTTGGGATGGCTGCGGGGCATGCAGACGGTGGATCAGCTCCTGATACTGGAACAATTTCACGCAATTCCCAGTGGTGGAGCACTGGGTTCACTGGTGCTCCGGCAGCATCAGTCACCTCCTCAAATCTTCCAGTGGCCCTCGGTATAGCTGGACCGCTTCTTCTAGTTCTTCTGAGAGTGGTGTGAAATCCTTTTTGCAAGGTATGTGAGCAGATACCAATGCTAACCTTCTCACATTCTTGTTAGCCATTTTGATATTCATCTCAACGGCCACAAAGTAGATGATTTGTCCTCCCAGACTATTAATGCCAACCACTTCCCACTATTAGGAGTATGGTATTTGTAGCAAGGCAACGTCTATTCTTTCCGCATTTACATATTGTCAAAATTTGACCGTAGCGTAGCATCTTTACAATGGAATGGTGTGGTGGTTGTTTGTTTATACTCAATCTGAATCTGATCCAAAAGCCATCATCAAAACTTCCGCTATCTGTAGACACCAATCTGCACCAGCCGATGCTGCCACACTGCACATCATTGGGATCGCCGTCCACCCATCAACAACTCCAGCCAAACTGAGCTTAGGGATTCATCCAGCACTTCTGAAATGTTATAATACTAGATTAATAACTCAGGATAACTAGCTAAAGTGTAAATAAAAGTGTCCATTTCCCCATTGAAAATACGTTTATTCTAAATGACTAATTATTCTAGACATTTTTACAGTTGGTTGTAATTTAGCAATAATGTGTTTAATCTTCAATCCAACAATTCCATACACATTCTTTTGGCTAAATATCTATAATTTCTTATAAAATAACAGAAAAATACTCATCTTTTTATTTTCACGATCCAGCAAGAAGTGACATTTTTTAACTGTCACTTTACTTTTTTTAAATTCACCTCAGGCACAGGTAATGACATTATTCAGCCAAACATTATATAAATAGGTATTATCAAAATCTTATTATAGCATTAACCCAATATTAAAATAATTATTTCTCCATAATCCGACATATTTACTGACAATTTTACGACCACCCATCTTAACAGGTATTTATCCTAGCCTAAGGGTTGCCACCCGCGTTTGAAGGGTTATCCATGACTTTTTGGACACCCTGCATTTTTCATTGTCTCCGCGTTTTACTTTGTAGATTGGCCTATGGGTTAATTCCCACGTTTGAAGGGTTATCCATGACATCTATATTTTTGGATATTGACACTTAACTTACAGTGTTAATAATGTTTTTAAAACATGCAAATTTTGTAGATAGGCCTATGGGTAACCACCTGCATTTGAAGGGTTTAAACATGAATGACTTTCTGGTCACTATAAGTTTCATTGTCTTCTCGTTTTCCTTCTTAAGTGAAACCCACGACATTTCCTTGGCAAAACAAGAAAGCGACAAAGTGATTGGATTGTCCAAAAACAGTCAATTAGTCACGTCAGAGGGATAGATAGAGCGGGACAGAGCGAGCCCTGACAGGGGACAAGACAAGGAGATAATTAAAAACCGCTCCGCGTGATCGATGTTCGGTCGGGCTTAGTAAAGGTCACGCCACACTTGGCAGTAACGGCCAGCACTGTACAGAACACTGATGGTTTACGCGTGGCTAAATGTGGTACGTGTAGATATACTATACGGTTAACACTAAAATTTCCTTTTAAAAAATGTTGTGTACATTTTTACGATAGGGTATGTATGGTCTTGAAACAGGAAACCAAATCGAAAATCACCCAAGAGCCTTTGGCAATAGGACTGGCATGGCGGTCTCACACACCTACGATTTGGATATTTTCTCCACTCTGCAATGTAGTACGAGTGCTAATTAACACACCTGATGTAGCAGCTGCAGTGCACTACGTGGAATAATTAGTATATGGTTTGCATTATTCTACACAAAGCAAACGTAGTACGTAGAGTCGTAGACGTAGCCTGTCTTCACTTTCTACGTTAACCTTTTCACATTTTTTTTTTCAAAATGTGGCTTACGTAATGTTGTAAAATAGGTAAAGTCAGCAAAGGAGACATCCTGGGGCAGGCCCGCTCGAAACGGATGAGATTACTTCAGGAAATAGTTTATGGATTTTCATGAAATTTGTATTGTTTTGCACAATTGA
>JARACY010002909.1:0-37788 GCA_029255725.1 Scrobipalpa atriplicella | reverse complement strand
TCGTAAATTGAGTAGGTATTTTTTTATCAACATTTATAGTTTTCATGAGTCATGAGCTTATTTTCCAAAATAATTAGCAATCGGTTGCGATTTGACGGAGGGATTAGTATAACTGTAGAGCGTTTGTATAAAATTCTTACTTTGAATGTACTTACTCCTTGCTTGATTAACGAGTAAGTACATATTAAAGTACCTAGTTACTCGTTAATCAAAGTACCCAAAGGGTTTAGAACCTAATAAACGCTTACACCCATACTCCCTTATTTCACTCAGAAACCTCTAAGCTTTAGAGTCTTAAGTACTAGCCACGATTCGGCGTAAATAAGATTTAACTAAAAAATACAAAATACAAAATAGTTTATTATCAGTCCATAAGATACAGAGAACGTTTACTAAGGTAACCACAGTAGGCCAGGCCTGTGACGTGGTTATCTTTACAGTTTACTTTAAACATAATTAGGACAATCTATGTAGCGAGTTTATAATTATCATTAATATTACAGGTAGGTATTAAAAAGAAAAAAAGAAAAGAAAATCATGCACGGTCTACAGAAACTGAAAATACGTTCTATAAATTATTAAAAAATGTGTGTGTGTGTGTGTGTGTGTGTGTGTGTGTGTGTGTGTGCGTATGTGTGAGTGTGTGTGCTTGTGTGTGTGTGTGATTTATTATATTTATACTATAGGAGTAAATTTATACTATAGTAGTAAAATAAAACTATACCTTTCTTTTTCCGTCTTGATCGAACAGAACAGGATGTCAGTATAAACTAAACGGACTTATTAGTAAATAGAACTCGTTCAAAAATTTCAAAGGATTTTAGTCGGGACCCGTTCACATCACGACTTGACATAACTTTTTGGATTTTTGAAGTGACAGGATTATAGTAAGTCCGTCTATACCTATTGTACTGCCATCTTTTTCTGTTCGCTCAAGATGGAAAATGACAGGTATGGTTTTATTTTAGTTAAATCTTGTTTACGCCGAATTGCGGCCATTGTCTCATTACCACACATTGATAGTACTTACACAGCAAACTATTTAGCACCTGATTCTACTAATTGGCCAATTCCCCATTGATTCTAATAAATTGAACTGATCACTAATACTATACCGGGTGTAAGGGACAGCGTACCATAGGGGTTGCTTAATCAACGAAACTGAACAACTTTCACCAGAAAATATTTTCAGGAAATGAAAAAAAAAATTAGCTTTTCCATACAAATTGTCTAATCGAGGTGATCATTTTGTACGGGAAAGTCAACAAAAAAACATTACCTGAAAGAATTTCCTGATGGAAATTGTTTAGTTTCGTTGACTGAGCTAAGCAACCCCTGTCAGTTTCTGCGCTGTCCCTTACACCCCGTATACAGTGTAAATATCTCAGGGCATCGCACTCTTCACGTAATTAAGTGATGTAACCGGAGCGGTCAGTCTGTCTGTACACGACCGCAATTTACATGCTTGCGCCAGTCTTCACTATTTTAATCGCTCAGTAAGTGGCCGAGGGAGAAATATTGTGTCTACCTGGCGAGATTGGATTAAATATCATGATGGTCTGTGACTAAAGCCTGCTACACACATGCCGCCAGAAAGTCGCAGAAACGAGCACCTCGCACGAAACTCAACCTTAACTCCAATGCCTAAGTAACCTTAAGTAAGCGCGGCCCGCACGGCATCTCGCGGCATGCCGGCGGCACTGTGTGTAGCAGGCTTAAGGGTCACCTGACAACCTGTCACTATATGCGCGTATTTCTTTGTCAAACGTAACAGAGTCGGCTCTGCGTTAGGGTCAATTCACACCGGGAAACGACGTGACGGGACGCGGCGCTCACTTTTCAAGAGCCTGGTACAATTATAGAGAAAATTCCTCGTGGCGTCACGCTGTGCTGCGCGATGCAGCCTGTCGCTTCGTGATGAGATGCATTTTCAAAAAGTGAATTGACCCTAAAAACAGAGCCGCCTACGCAAAGTTTGACAAATAAATAGGTGTCTGTTTATAGTGACAGGTTGTCAGCTGAAATTTCAATATAATGGGGATAAAAACGCAAAGCTAATTGCAGATGGCGCCACTGTTGAGTGTTCCAAAATAGACCAACGAGAAGACACAAAACTGACACTGATATTGATATTGACAGATTACTGACCAATCACAGGAAAAAAGAACACTCAACAGTGGCGCCATTTAGTTCTCAGTTTTTAACCCCATTGTAACCTTCGGCTCTCTCTATTGATTACAGTAAAAAAAGAGTTCTAGAATGGTTGTCAAATGGCACTTGTAAGTGCAAAAGATCCCTAAAAACTAAAAAAAAAACAGTGACTCCTTCTAATACCTACATGCCTAGCAGTGACATTGTCTGGTGTTGCAAGTGTTTGGTAGGTATTTACTGCTTAAAGTTTGGATACGCAAAGAAGTAATACCGCAAGGTGCGAATCTCACACTTAATTTAACAATAATTTGTTCAAATTGTATCAAACTTAACACGGTCTTTACAGTCAAACTTGAAGGGATTAATTAAAATTTAACAAAACGTAATGCGTTTTAAATTACAAATTGTAACATACTCCTGACAGGACATTTTTTTTTTTCAATTAAAAGAGGTTTCGAAGTATCCTGCCTCTGTTAAGATTACATCAGTTAAATAACATCGAGATAAAGCCATTTAAGTTGAACTTAATTAAACTAAGCAGACGTGTGGAGCATGTTTATTTTTTTAGAGTTCCTGAGAAAAATGAGAAACCCTTTTTACAATCACTCAGGAGAGACATATCTGTCACTAGCGATCTGCAATAGCAAGCTTAGTTAGGTACATGGTTATCCCACTGGTAAAACGGGAAATAACTATAGGTAGGTAATTATATTTTTGAATTTGTGGTTCAAACTTTCAATTGCTGCGTTTATATAGTTTTTCCTTACCTCAGAAGAAATTACAGATATTTGCGCGTTGAATACATACAATATGTTCACCATGATTGGGGACAATTCTGCAGTGCAAAAAATCTTGACTAAAATTGTCACCTGTATTTTTTTCTCATAATAGAATGGAAAGGGACGGCAATGATTTTAGTTAATTCGTGAAATCATTGAATCGATAGCACTGTTAGACAAGTAGATTAGTTGCTTACTAGAAAAAAATATACTCTGAAATTATTTGTTCAATATTTTGTTGAAATTATTTAAATGGCTTAGATAGAGCAATTTTTGATACCAGAATCAAAAGATCTTGTAAAGGTATTGTTTGTAGTTTTAAGATGCAGATTTCTACAGAACCAATATTAAAATGAACTCATCCCATATTGACCGGTTCCATTCACAGGGTGAGTTAAAACACACACTTATTAATATCCAGTAACGACTGGTTACCAATCGTAATACAGGGTGTGGAAAATTGTAATCACCAGTTATTGAAAAGTAAAGTACAGAAGTAACCCAAGTGCAGATTATTGTCTGCTATTATGAAAATTATGAATTATTCTATGGGAAACATATGAACTAATAGGTACTTAACACGTTTTTAAACAACCAATTTGAGTTTTTGTCTCGTTCTCCTAGGAAACCATGCTGGTAACTTGCTCGAGCGAAATAGAAAGGGTGCGAATGACCCTTCAAGTAGGGTTATACAACTGTGTGTATGTCTACTAATAGAATGACTTTTTTTCTATTGACCATACTTAAAACTAGGTAAGTGGTGAACAATTTTCCCTGAGGAACTAACACGCGAAGCTAAAATTACTAGAAAGAATCCAGTCTCTAGAATTAAAATAATAATGTAAATAAAGTAAAGAATGTAACCTTTTATCTTGACGTACTAAAGTGCAATTTACCAACTTATGCTAATATAAGGCTCGTATTTATAAAGCGATCTCGAGATTGAGAGCAATATTAATATTAAGTACGGATTTGACAGACCGTTTTATACTGAAATGACATTTCTGATACAAACTCAAACTCGCTGTCACTATTGAGAACTGATTATAAATACGAAAAATTAACGGTTTTCTGTTACTTATGCTAAGTCCTGCATTATTTATCTTTACAAATTTTAGGCCTCAGTATCTTTATAGTCCTAAAATGCTTTAAAGCCCAAATTTTGTAGCTTCTTTAGTTATTCGTACTATATTTCCATGCTATTTCTTTATAAGTAACTACCAATTAACCAATATATTTTGAACCTAATGTTGATGCATTTTTGTAATATTTTTTTCCTTTGTAATGTCTTAGTGTCAGAGTGTCTCTTAAAAACTTTTTCTCTTACAAAATGTGTATGGGTATAGAAAGATTATCTTTTTAGTATATTTTAAGGATATTGTATGTTGCTGGCATAAAAAAATTGAGTTTTGTTTTTCATTTTAACTTTATTTATTGTTTTTTTTTTCATTTTTTATCGAATGATGGTCATCACTATAATGAAAATTACAAAACAACAATAACCCACCATCTAGACTCCTAATTGGCTTTCATAGAATGTCCGTAGAGCAGAGCAGCTGTTGTTACCGCATTCTACGTTTTTGTTTCTCTTCCCGTTTAGAATTCTTGTGTAGATCCACTTCTCGATTACACTACAAACAAAATTTTATGATTTTTCAACTTTTGTCGCGTTTATTGTTTGAGTTGAACGGCTGGTGTCAAAGATATATGGTGTCAAAGAAAACTGGTGTCAAAGATGGCTGCCGTCAAAGATGGTTGGTGTCAAAGATGGCTGGGATAGCTGGAGTCAAAGTTTCCAGAAAGCCTCAGAAGCACCAGTCAGTTAAAAAAAATTATTGTACCTTATGTTCGATAATAGAGAATAGTTTTGAAACTACATCACACACGCAGACACTTATTATTACTGCTGAAAGAAAGTACTTCTGGAAAAGCAGTGCTTATTGTGTTGCAATTCCCCATGTATGTATATGTTACATTTGTATGTTATGTTTTGGGGATTGTGCGTAATATATACAACAAATTGTTATAAGATAATCCATGAGCATCGATTTACCATGAGGTAATACAAACAAGCATCTGAAGTGCAAGTGGCTACGCACTTTCCAAAAAAAAAAAAAAGATTGTACCTACGGCACGCCTTTTGGCCCTTATTCTGACGTTTACCAAGTGTTTTAATATTTCTAATCCCCCTCTATTTAATATCCATATTCACTGGTCAGGACTTGTCACAACCCGACACTGGACATGTCCGTCCGAACATGACTAGCCAATTACTGTATTACCATAAATACACGGGTTTTCTTATCCGTTATCCGTTAGCATCTCGATTATCAACGACCATCTTAGATAATGGGCTCGATTCTGATTGCCACTTGCTTAAGTTACATTTATGTCACAGATTTAAAAAGTCTAAAAAGAGAAATTCAAATACCATAATATTTAAATACCTAATCTAGTAATCAGAACTGTGTTCTCGACACTAAACTGAGAATAGGCATGTTATTATAAAGTATTAAAAACGTGTTACGTTTTCTAAATGTAGCGATGTTTTATGATCTCATCTTTGTAAAATAAAACTAGAACCGTGGACACGAAATATAATATTTTGTATTTATTGTATTTTAATTATTTAAACATCTTCATTCTAATAAAGCTATATTTAACGGATTTAAGTTGTGTTTTATTTGTTTTGTTTTTCTCTACGTTTTGGACCTTTACCAGAGCCGTGGTTGCGGGATCTTCATTATCTCCTATACCTTAATATCAATTTATCAATCTTTGTGACAATAAAATGAAAAAATGAAGTTGCAAACAGAATTGTGTCCTTTGTGAGCTAAGTTTGTCGCGTTTGACTTTTTCTCTACGATAATGGTTAATTGTTTTGTCGACTCTTAAAAAGGCCAAAACGACTTAATGATTGTTAAATGTCGTATAATAACGATTTAATTTAGTTTTTGTTTCCAATGTTTTATTGATTCTTTGGTAATTAAATAAATGAATAATAAAACTGTGTATTGTTTATTAAATTTTACTTAAACAATAATTAAACTCAGCTTGTTAACTATTGTAATTGTAACCATCATTGGTTTAAAATTTTATTGATAGCAGATTGATATTAAACATTTGGTTATTTTACAAGAAGTCTTTAAAATCAAATTTAAACATGTTTTTCTTTCAATGTTATCAAAATCTAAAGGATATTTGACTTAATACATTTTTCGTCTTGCTGCGCACTAGCTAACTATCTATATATCATTATTATGCGCCTGAAGATTGTCTGTCATAGTTATGGAGAACAGACTGAACTCACCACTATTATATTGAAAAGAAAGCTTATTAATATCGCACAGCACCTTCTAAATAAAAAATATACCTATATAAATTCCATATTTAAATTAAAACCAAACATACACTTCAAACTAGTCCAGCATACTGTCGCACGCGCAAATTGACGAGACAAAACCTGCGGGCTATTTCTACACCAGCCAAGTTGCTTCATCACAGCTTATCACCCTCAGGGTTTCCTGGCTTCGACCTACATATCAGCTGAGGGTGATGCGTAATTATATCTACAGCATGACGAAGTTTTAGATGAACGTGGGCAAGGGCGCTGCTGTGTAGGGAGAACTATGGGAGAACTATGGAATCTCAACTCAAAGTAGCAGCGTTATTAAAAGCATTAACACTATACTGAGTGTAAGGGACAGCTTAACGCAAACTGTTAAGAATTGCTGACTTGCTCAGTCAACGAAACTGAACAACTTTCACCAGGATTTTTTTTCAGGAAAGAAAATATTTTCTTACTTTCCCATTCAAAAAGAACGTTGACCGATTTCAGAAATTCTTTCACCGTTAGAAAACAACACACTTTTCACTGCAGGAAAATATTAAATATAATATGATGATTACTGACAGCTCAAGCTCTATTAGCAGAATATATTATAGTGGTCGGTGTAAAGTTCCTTTTTTCCCCGCGTTCATGTAAACCGTGGTTGTATTTATATGAGGAATGGCGTAAGCAAACTGTCAACTCGCCTGAAGCCATGGCGTCTGAAAGGTGCTTTTGATGGCTAGATATATCACTCCATATTGCTCTATTTATATGATTATGATAGCTGGTTAGGGAAATTATAGACTGTTGTAGGGATGAGATGATAATGAGGTGCATTAGAAAACTCTTAAGCTACTTAAGTATACGAGTAGCTTCTTAAGAACGTTATGCGACAAGTCGGTTGTATTATTATTAGATTTAAGTGTATTTTTTTCATTTCTTTTTCAATTTCCCATAATAAATCTTTTTATTTTTGTGTGCTTTCACTATTTAGATTAAATATTCAGTTTTTTTAGAAAATATTACAGACCAAATTAACGATTAATCTGTCGCACCAAAAAAAACATTTTAATTTTTTTCTTATTTTGTTTAATCTATTCAAAATTCTTACATAAATCAAGAGGTTCTCTTTTATTACTTAATGTTTCACTATAATGATACTTATTTAATTCCATTGATTTACTACTGACTAATAATTAAAATATAACAGGCTAAATTATTTAATAAAAAAATAATTCTGCGACCTCTCCTCCCTAGCCTTATATTACTAGAATCTAGATGTCATTGCTGAAACACAAAATTATGACAACCTCTACCCTTAGGGTCTCTTTACCCTTCACAGGAATAATTTCCATCTACCTACAATTAGTAATTTGACAAATGAATACTTACTGCAACTAACTGTCACTGTCAATTCGCCTGAAGGGGCCGCCATCTTGAATTACACGTCACATTTCGATAATACGCAGGTAATATTACTTATTTTTCAAAATAATGTCATCTGCGTGGAAACTACTTCATATTTGCTCAGATCCCAGAAAAAGGAAGAAGGATCACTTTGAGTTAGCAGGCGAAGCAACAAACTCAGCGAACGGATATCTTAGAATATTTTACACAAAGTCAGAGCACGGATCTAAAGAGGTAAAAGAAGAATACTTTCTACGTTTGGGTAAAGAATATAATGGAGTAGACAAGCTTTCTTGGCTTCATGAATTGTTTGATCGCATTGCTCTATCTTCCTTTTTCTTTGGTCTGAGCAAAATAGTCCATTTTGCTTTTCTCTTTTTTATATTTCCAACATGACCAACGATTAGGCTTGCCTTCTAGCGATCGGCCTGTGACACCTCATCTCAATGGCAATACGAGAATAACTAAATTGACTTATCCTCACTGTAATTTTTTTGTTGAATTATGTACTATTTATAAGAACTACCTACAATATATTTTTAAAGGTTGCCTGGAAGAAATTGCAACCTTAACAATAAGGACGCCTATGATGTACTTGTATTTTAGGTCCCGGTCGCTGTCTTTGATAGTGGTCGTTACTGAAACCATGTCAGAAGCCTATAGCTGAGCTACTAGGCGGTTTGAAAGCTCTGACACCAGGATTTATCGGGTCGTTGTTCGACTCGAAAATCCACTCGCTAAGAAGAAGAAGTGAAAAGTTACTCGTTTGCAACCATTTTAAATACAGTTACAAAACTATATCCGCGTCCGAGCCAGAAATTACTGCTTTAATCTTTCAATTAAATACAAGTGATATGATTACTGACTCACACAGTTTTCTAATTAATCAAAGTAATTCCCTACCATGTATTTAGTACTAGCTATTGCCCGCGGCTTCTTAAGCTTAGCATCGGTGAAAGATAACTAGAAACTAAAATAATTCCTGGTGGTAGGTACTTAGTTAAGCTTCTACCGAAGTCGTTGAGATAAGCAGGTTTTAATTATAGTTTAGTAATTTATTGAGTTAGACACACCTACTATATTTTCTCATACCCAAATCAAAAGAAAGATAATGTTTATATACTAACTAACTACAGACTTATTTGAGTTTTTGTGGTATCTATTACATAATGGGGCCAATTCGTGTCCGCACAAAATCACTAAATCTTAACTAAAATTGACACCAGTCTTTTTTATCCTGAGAGGAAAGAAAGGGATGGCAATAATTTTAGCTCTACGAATCTACAGCATTAATTGTATGTTATTAATGTATCACAATAAAGTATTTCTGATTCTGATTTTAAAATACACACATTTATGAGCTTAAATTTAAGATTTTACTATCGATGCGTGGTTTTTGTCAATTTCAAGTCAACTTAATAATATTTGTCGTAAACTATAATTACAGTATATTTTGTTTAAGAAAACATCTCTTATAAAATGAAAAATTTAAAAGAAAACGCTCTGTCTATTAAACAAAAATATTTTGGTAGTACGCGTTGATGTCTTTTATATGAAACAATATACTTGCTCATACAATTATACTATACTTGACTTTAAAAACGCAACGATAGTTCGTGTTTTTTTTGTAAAAGCCCTAAGTTAAGCCCTATAGTCATTCGATCTTAGTTCTAAGGCTAGTTCAATTACATTAATTGGGCATTAATTACATAATCTCGTGAAAAGTTGTTATTAGTATTCCTAATATGATGTGAGAAAACCTACGGCCGTAAAATTGCCTAGCTATCTTCGGAAGCAATAAAATATGATATTTATATTCGAGTCATAACTATTAATAGGTACGTATTCCTTATTTTCCTGCATGAATTCCAAGAAAAATTAAATATACATTTTTTAATCTATACTTGGTTTGATATTAAGAAAAAAAGTTAGGCATAATAAATTGGATAAATAATAATTTTTGTGTAATAAACTTATTTTATAAATCTATACCTGAATTTTTTTCAAAATATTATATCCAAATCCAATAAGACATTTAAACGACCAAAGTTGACAAACTACTACTATTTTATTATAATTTCAATAAGTATATTGTAGAAACTAAAAACAACAATATCCTCGTTCAATTTCCTAAGATTATGTAGCCAACCCCGAGAAATTCAAGAAAAAGGTTATGGAGATGATGATATTGTAGAAACGAAATTCTTTCTGATTAGTTTTTGATCAAGTTCAATGTACTACAATATTGTAGAGCAGTTTTTTTCAGGTCTACAAATTCTGCCAAATCATTTTGAACCAATTTTCATCTAACAATAAAGCCGTGATGAGTTCGATTGAAAGTTAATAGCTTCGTCAAGTAAAAGATTCGTGGACTGATTTGTTGCTGAGTAGAAGTTTTTTAGCTGTTTTTTTTAATATCTTGGCTAGACCTAGTTTAAGTAATTTTAGTTACCTACTAATCAAAATCTATCGTCATATTTTATATAAAAATTAAAGATCTAAGTACATACCTAAAACTGACAGTTGTTTGTCTGTTCACTGAAGCACAAAACACAATTTCACTCGTTTGTAAACTCTCGCGCACATCACAGAAATTTTAAAAAACCAATCGATTTTCACGTTAAAATCCAATACACTTTTCAATTTCACTTTCGTTTTTGAAAATCTGTTATAATTCATGTTGCACTTTGAGTATTTGTTACTATTTGCAGTTATTTTTATTTCATAGACCGGTACCATTTCGCCGACGGCAAAAATCTAGACTTAAAAAACGTTTAACACGCTACACGAAAAATCGTTTCAGTATGACCGTTGGTATTCTTACGTAAATGTTTACTAATTTTCGAAAAAGGATTAATTAAAAACAAATTAATCCGTAACCACTTTCCGAAATACCGATTCAAAGGCCCGCTCAGCTGATCGCAAGGTCGTTCAAAAAAAAAGCTCGTGTCGGAGGACGTTGCACCCAAAAAGGTTCGTAGACCGTAAAGAGGTTGGGTTTTCTCATAATGCTGCGCGCGCGCCGTCCGCGGGCCAAACCGCGAATGAGGAGGCACAGAACTATTTCAAACGGGGCCTAGAACCAGCATGCTTAGAACGCGGGTTTGACGCTAGTGGCGGTTTTTAGCCATCCATTGCTGTTTAGATATTCCTATTCACTGTACATTTCGCATACCTAGCATTAGACAGGTGCTTTGTTGGGGGAACTTTTATTCATTTAAAAACTGCATTATATGCAAGGGATTAGCTCTTGACTCTACACTATAAATAGATCAATGTAGTGGTAAAAATAGGAAAAACAAAACGGTGCTAGTACGTTTTTCCTAAGGGATATTTTTAGTTCTGTTACAAAAATTTCTTATAATAGATACCACAAGTGGTAAGAGAGACAGAGTCGACGATGGAACGAGCTTACCGGGAAGCCTAAAGGCAATGGAAAAACTATATAACAAGTAACTTGACGCCATTTTTACACTCATATTATAGTTTTTGTCCAATCTTTAATACAAAATATTAGACAGGTGTTTTTATAACTCACTTTTTGCATGCTGTCAACACTTATGTGAAAATAAGTTATAATCTTACATTTTTATTTATAATTCGCGTTAAGTTTCCATTTTACGTAGCATTTGCCAGGTGTACTGAAGATATTTCAATTATTCGCGTTGTAAGAAGCTACTTTGATCGGATATCTCAAATTATTGTTTACATATTTCTGTGCATTTCATATTAGACAGGTGTTTTATATTAGCACATTGTTTATTATATTTCTTGAATTATTTTGCTGCAAAGAATTACTTTGAATTTCAAAGTTTAATTAGATATACGATTATCATGTAATTTTATACGTATTGTGAAAATAGGAATGTAAGGCCCGTATTTATAATCAGTTTTCAAGAGTGACAGCTAGTTTGATTTCGTATTAGAAATGTCATTTCAGTACAAAATGGGCTGTCAAATCCATACTTAATATTGCTCTTAATCTTGAGATCGCTTTATAAATACGAGCCTCAATTTACTTCATAGAGGGGTAAGTGAGGTATTTTGAGTTTTGAAACATTGAATTTTGGGTTTTATACCCAATTATTAAATTTTAGAATTGCCCGAGCAAAAGACTGGTATTTTAAATAATTAAGAGGTAATCAGGGTGTGAGTAGATACCGCAGACAGCCTTCGTTCTTTAGGGTTACAAATTAAGAAAAAGAATTGTCATTTATAAAAATATAAGTAATTATAGAAAATTATTAAATGGGCGCCAGCAACCCTAAAATAAACGAACGGAACAGAATTCAGTTGGTGCATAAAGGAAACAACAAGTATAGTGAACAAACAGTACCAGTTTATTCAAACATATTCACCTAGTTCAAAACAAACTTAGCTACACCAGAGTGAAAAGGAAATACTTAATTTACGCTAATATTTCTTAAATTAAATACATAACATAGTTCAACCTTATACAATATACGGAGACTACTCTGACAGTATAATTAAGGAGTCAGGCAATCGTTGTACAAAATAAAGAAAGTACCGTCTAAAATAACTTAAGTATTATTAACCTTAGTTAAGTGTTTTTTAAGAAATAAATACCCATGAATGTTTATTCATTTGCAGGCGAAATATACAGAGAGAAAAAGTTTCCTTGCTTAGATTAGAATAAAAGTAGTATGGTTCTTTTCTTAGTCAGAAAAAGAACATTTCAAGTTTGTATATACTATTAAGGTCACAGAGACTTCATTATATATATATAGTATAAGTGGAGCGGCTTCAAGTACCATCTCCTATAAGTAGAATAAAGTTGGCATATGTCTAAGCCAAAAGAAAAAGGAGTCTAGAACGTAAGTGTGTCTAGCTCAATAAATATAGAAAGATAAATCGGCAAACCGCTTCTCCCGGAAAGTAGTGTGAGTTGAACAGCAAACTCGCCATACTTAAGAGGAGACTAGGCAGCGGTGGGCATCATAGATTAGAAGTGGTTAAGTAGGTATTTCACCCATACTAAAGAACCCTGTAACAAGAAATATTTTGTTACAGTATCACTTTTATCATTGAACCTATTCGCTGACGAAGCGTTAAGAATTCAAAACAACTTACCCAATAAAGGGGAGAAAAACTGGAGCCTAGTAACCCATCAGCTACAAATCAGCTCAAACATAGGTCACCCTATAAAACAGAAAATTATGCATTTACGAAACAAATTTAGAAAGCAGAACAAAATTCTTTCCACTGAAAAAACAATCAATAAATGCTTACCAAAAAGGGAAAAACATGGTACGTGGCCATTACGTAATCATGACTCGGCACAAGGACGTGATCTGAGGAAATACAGAAAAAACCTATTTTCACAACTGCTCATAACAAAAACCTTATCGAATGAATACAATCAAGGATTAATCTACTCACCGAAACCTTAGTTTATCACATAACTAAAGAATGCAGCTGGCTTCTCGCACCGGTTCAACCAAAAAGGAAAGAATGGCCGCACCCATTCAAAAACTCAGATACCCTCAGGTTCCGAACATAACCAGTGAGATGAGCAGTAGTAAAAATACTAATTCGAAATTGCAGATACTAGAAAATAACCTAAACGATTTCGAATACTAACAAAATCGCCGAAAAGTTCTTTTAGCAAAGATGAGCTAATAAAAATTCACAAATTAATTAAATGCAAATCATCCTCCGTTCAGCACACGATCTCAAATCAGAACGCACCCAAAACGTTTCGTTTCTGCAGAACGCGACCTGCATTGAAATGGAAAAAGAATAAATAAATAAAGAAATCCAACAGTTACGATTCCCATATAATTACGCCTAAATAGACTTCATTCAAATGTAAGTATTTCTGACAATAAAATGTTTAAATTAAATTAAAAATAACAAAGAAAAGTCATAACCTATCGGTTAGGAATCTATCAAAACAAAACGCCAAAACGTCAGTGTCAGACTCTGTTGTTCGCTTCGAGGTAAACAAAATATTGCAAGAAAATTTAGATTTATGTCTATATCTGTGTTAATACCTATGGAAATACTCCGTAAAAATGTGCAAACGAAACCAACAGACGTATATTCAAACTGTGACTCACAAAAAACAAGCACCAGTGTGTGAAATCAAGGTGAAAAGTGTCACAACAAATGCAACCGGTAATAACCAAAACAAAATTGATAATTTTATACTGAAAGTGAAAAAAAAACGGTGTTACAGTTTATGTATCTATTAATTTTTGATAACGTTTGAAACTACATACTTATAAGTTTTTTTTAATGCGGGAGGCAACATATCTCTAATACTAGGTGTAGATATTATAAAAATTCTTTCACTAATATATACATATTATATGTATGTTTTTATTTCTTTGTATGGAAAATCAAAATCTATGTATCAAATGAATCGATTAATCTATCCCTTGGCCTTCGAATTCAGATCCAAAGGTTCAAGCTACTACGCCACAGAGGTAGTTTTTCAATAGCTGACTAGTTTCTAGACATCTCTGTTGCGCAGACGCGGGACAAGTTGCGCGGAAGTGAGGTTATCGCTTTATACATGAGATTAATTTTAATTAATCTAGGACGTGATTTAATATACGGACAGGTTTAGAGATCCGTTGGAAGGCTTTTTTATTTGTTGGTATAAGTTATGTAATTCATTTAACAATGAACATTATGTCAAAAATATATCATCGCATGTCATATTATGCTTTTATATTTTGATTTGACAATATAAAAGAAATACATGTCATATTGAAATAAGATGATTTTAAAATCTCTGACAACAGGGTTCATCGGTCGATTCAACAACCCACCTGAAAGAAAGTTTTTCCTATTAGGTAAATAAGTATTTCTAACTACTTAGATCGATAGCCTTATAAGCGTTTTAATTCAAGTAACTATTTGTTAGTCGTATTTTTGTTTTTTTTTAAAGTAATGGGTTTGCTCTTGACTCCAGTCTAGGTTGGAAGCGACAGAGACGAAGTCGACGATGGAGCAAGCTCACCCAGAAGATGCCTGTTCACTCTAACTTTGAAGTGTTGGGGGTTGTAAGCATTCGGAAACACAGACGCAGGTAAAGAGTTCCACTCTTTTGCTGTGCGCATTATGAAAGAGTTTTGGAAGCGCTTAGTTCGTATTGGTGGAATATCGACCAGGTATGGATGGTATCCTGCGGTGCGTCTAGATGTCCGATGGTAGAAAGGAGCTTGCGGGATAAGGTTGTAATTTGCCTAAAATGTTAGGGTCAATTTTTGACACCGGGAAGCGACGCAGTGCACACTTTTCAAGAGCGTGATAGAATATACTTAACTATGCAAAAAGACACAGAACTCGAAAATTCCTCGCGCGGTGCAGCTTGTCACGTCGCGTCGCCTTACGGTGTGAACAGACCTTAAATCTTTCTACTATACGGAACCTCCTGATTATATTGTTATTATTTGAATTTTCATAAACTTTTACGTTTATTTCTATCTAATCTATCCAATGTCTGCACCGGATCAATAAATATAAATACAGTTAATTCATTTCGATTCGATGTTGACCATTCAAGTTAGATATAGTTTAATTATAAATAAATAAATCACTTTTCCTTATAAGAAGTGTGAAGAGTGGGAATCGTTTATGTACATGGTATAATTAATTAGACTATAGAAACTTGATTCATTTTACATCCATACATACATATAATCACGCCTTTATCCCTAATGGGGTAGGCAGAGCGTAAACGACCATAACAAAGGTCGTTCCGCCACGTCTGACATGTTTTGAGGGTTATTCCAGATAGATCTGTATATTGCTTAGTGACAGGTTGTCAGCCCATCGCCTAAATTACAATACTGAAACCCTCAAATCCCTTAACTGATTTTTACAGCATGTTCGGGAGGAGTTGCAGCTGGAATATTCTATGTTTTTCTATCACTCCCAGTCCAGCATGGAAGAAGTTTTGAATTGATTAATTTTTCTTAAACTTATTCTAATTTGTCGTCTCGCTTACATCCGCACTCTTTTCACTTTTTACTTCCGGCTAAGGGTTGTCTGATAGAGATTGCCGTGAGCATAATAATACCACCTTTGTGTCTCATTTTCAAATGTATTATCTGTTTTATTTTCTGGTAAAAAATATTTTAAATTAATTTAATAAAACTAAATATTAAAAGTGATCGCGTTGATGTCTTCTGTATGAAAGATGTGATTTGATGGAGAAAAAAAATGGACTTCCCATACTTTACCAAACTATCAGCTGATGCATTTTGTATGGTAATCATTTTTTTTCGTATTTCGACATATGTTCCTTTGGGAAATTTGTTCAGTTTCATGGGCTGGTTCATATACTTTCGGGTGCATATATACCCTTTCTTTCACCTTATATACCTGTCATTTTCTATCATGAGAGAATAAAAGAGGACGGCAATAATTTTGATCAAGATTTAGTTAAGTCGTGTTCTCAACGAATCAATAGCATTACCACACTGTTAACTAAACTTCTCGCATCAACATTATTTTTATCAGACGACAGTAGTATTTATAGTCTATTATAAGACTGTTGACGCTCTGCCTACCCCTTAAGGGATAAAGGTGTACCTATATAAAATTCACCACTCAATATACGTTACAAAACTCTATCAGATGCTTGCATAATAATTAAGAACATTAATATAATTACAGTGCACAATATCATTAATATTACGTAGGTATAAGTTCATTATTTTATATCATCTGTCAGTGTTTATGCAAAAATAATAAATTGAAATGTAAATAAGGCAAGGCTGTCTTGATAATCAATGTGATGTCAATATGTTAGAAATGGCGTATTAAAGCATAGCTATATCTATCGCACCTTTGCCTACGTTCTATTCTATTTTCCCGCAGAAATTATTAAATATCATCCATGCTGGACTGGGAGTGGTCGGAAAACATAGAATGTGCCAGCTGCATCTCCTCCCAGGCATGCTGTAAAAACCAGCTAAGGGATTCGAGGGTTTCTGTGTATTGCAATTTAGGCGATGGGCTGACAACCCGTCACGGCTATATACGCGAACATCAATCATCTGTAATAACCCTCACAACTTGTCAGAAGTGGCGAAACGAACATTATTCAGGTCGTTTTTGCTCTTCCTACCCCATTAGGGATAAAGGCGTGATTATATGTATGTATGTATGTAATTATTAAATATTAGAGACACAACTTAATCTATTTCAGTTTAGACCCGTAATTTTTTTTTTAAATAAAATATGAGTCAGAAATACTACAGCTGATTTTAATTATGAAAAATTGAAACCATCTACTAGTAGCACCGGTCTTATTTTAGGCATGTTACATTAAATTTATTTGACAGGATTGTTGTTGTTGTTTTTTTGTCTCTATTTATTATAATTTTAGGAAGTGACAGGACTTTACAAAAAAAAGATAAGTTGTGACTTCAACCGAATCGACACCAATGTACATTTAAGGGCGCAAGTTTTGTTTTAAAATATTTGGGATAAAATATGTACAGTTTAAAGTTCAAGTGTTTTTTTTAATGTTTATTCCGAAGTGCAGAGCGGCCACCCATCACGATACAATACTTGCTTTACTTGCCCGATCCAAAAGTAGTACCTATCCTTATTTCTGCGTACTCATGCCAAAAAGCGGTAAATTAAATTAAATCTACCTTAATTAAAACAGGTCTCGTTGCTCTTCTGTAAAATTCTTAAATTACGAAATATTTTTGCTACGTGAGTAAAATAAAAAGCAGAAGTACTCTTTTTAACAGAACTGTAAGAATGTTACCAGTAAATTAATTATTAGTGAAGTCAAGTTTTCACATAAAGATTTAAAGATGGAAAACAATTTAGTTTTTTAAAACGTTTTGTCTCATAATTATATTTATAATCACCTTTTGCCAGGAGCACAAAACAAACGGCAAAACATCGGCTTAGAATGTTGTTTTTTAAGCTATGCTATTCAAGGTGTAAAAAAAAAATTGATAGGTATGAACTCTATTTAAGGTATGAACTTATACGCATATAATTGAAATTTCCTCTAGGAATATTAACGATATAATTAAGATGACAAAATACAACTTATATGACATCACGCTTGTATATCTTTCAGAACTGAGTAAGTCAAAATTGTTATTTATGTACGAATATAATGTATCCTTTGACATAGTTGTCTTTATTATCTCGGCAGTCAAAATATAGTCCTACGGTCAAAAAATTTTAACGTTTAAATTACAAAAAAATAAGTCAATAAGTTATTAAAATCTCGATACTAAGACCCTTTACAACAGCCCGGATGGTGTAGTGGATAGGGCCGCGGCCTTCTGTGCAGGAGGTCGTGGTTCGAATCCCACCACGTACCAATGTGTTTTTCGGTTTTCGAATTTCATATGTACGTTTATTCGGCGCTTTAACGGTGAAGGAAAACATCGTGAGGAAACCTGCACACACCTACGAAGAAATTCAAAGGTTGTGTAACCTAATCTAGGATTGGGTCTGGTTTCCCTTCTGGGTTGCGGAGGTCAGATGGCAGTCGCTCTGTGTAAAAACCAGTACCCTCGTTCAATCCCCTAGATTAGGTAGCCGACCCCGAGAGATACGGGAAAAAGGCTAGGAAGAGTACTAAGACCCTTTATATCTGTCTCGAATAAGATAGCGTAATGACATGTAGATGATATCAGTGGCTCACAGCGGTGTCCGCTCATTTTGCGCCATTACGGGTCTTAAACGTAATTACTACCAACTCTCAGTCCACACAACTAATGTCGCCACGTTTATGGGGAAAATTACTTAATTGAGTTACTTGATACGGGAATCTATAATTATAATTAAGTGAGGAAACTTTGATGCATATTTTAAGATTTAGTTAAAGGTATTATTTTGCTGGGTTATACTTTAGTGTTATTTAACGAGTTTTACTAAGATGTTATTATATTTGAACCCTATAATTAAGAACCCGATGGAATGACAGATTAGTATGTTAAAATAATTTAAAAATCGAATGCTAGCCAAATATCATAAGTCCTTTTACCATCAGAAAAATTAGTTAAATTGAATTTAGACAATCAATGCTTCCATGCTGGACTGGGAGTGATAGAAAAACGTAGAATGTGCAGCTGCATTTCCTCCCGTGCATGCTGTAAAAACCAGCTAAGGGAATCGAGGGTTTCAGTGTATTGCAATTTAGGCGATGGGCTGACAACCCGTCACTAAAGCAATATACATTATCATCATCTGTATTAGCCCTCGAAACTTGTCAGAAGTGGCGAAACAACCTATGTTTAGGTCGTTTTTGCTCTGCCTACCCCATTAGGGATACAGGCGTGATTTTATGTATGTATGTATGTATGAATTTAGACAAAATTTTACACAATTTGTAAGTTGTTGCATAAAATAAAAATCACCAATGGTTCAGATGTCATAACTTATCTTATAATTTATGCCAGGAGCTCATCTTTTCATGACTAGCCACTAAAGCCCACTATAAAAACAAACTATTCCAAAATCAATTAATTCTAAGGCTTCTATCTTATGATTTCAGGATTGAGTGCAATATTAAGTATGGTTTTGACAAGCTGTTTTGAAATGCTAGCCGTATTAAAATGTAATTTCTGATATAAACTCAAACTCGCTATTATTCTCAAGAGCTGATTATTAATGCGGACCTTAGACCTCCCAATCAAGAATACCTCCGAACATGGTCACAAAGATCGATGCAAGCCGATCACACCAGGGTCCGATTATTAAAACGCACCATGAGCTATAATAATAGAGCTACATCGTCTGCAATTGCAATTCATAAGCAGAATGACGTGTCCACTGCACTCATACAATGATGGTGATTCACGTTACGGTTCACATATGTTTTTTTTACTAAATACATTGCTGGATTGTGTGCATCCGTAAAATAACGAGTACTTGTTCTACTAAACATAATGTGGTTTGGCATTGCCAGCTCGTATTGGCTGGGCAAATATGGTTGGGTAACGCAGCCTAATTGGCATTTGAATTACTTAATTTCTGTTATCAGGTTTTTGAAAAGTTAAAATATTTCTTATAAACTATTTAATAAATACTTAAGTTGCTGATGGTGATGGAACCAAACTCCCTGTTCTAATTTATGTACTAACAAAAGATTTAAAAAGTTTTAAGTTTCTACAGCTGGCCTTTGCCCAGCAGTGGGACACATTAGGCTAGTAATAATAATAAGTTTCTACGGAAAACAGACGAAAAGAGAAAAAACTAAAGCAGAAACAGAGACAGAAAATAAGGGAAAATTAGTACGCAAACAGCAATGAGAATTAGCTATTTTAACCATGCATCTTAGTTGCTGATCGCGATGGGACTTAAAAATCTCTTTAATTTAGTCGCAGATGTGTATTACCAATAAGATATCGATGATAAGTACTGTACGAAAACTGTATTGAGAATTGGTCAGACAACAGGGTAGGTATATCTGTTGCTGATCGCGATGGGACCTAACTCTCTCTGATTTAGTCACGGCCGGCACGCGACTACCTTACTTGTGGCAAACTTGTGGATAGGTAGTTAGGAAGTCACCGGGAAATAGTTCAAATAACTTGGTTGTACAGTGTGAGAGAATGTGAGTGTTATAATGAAATTAATCGACAACAATCCCGCTATTATCATCCTCAAGTTAGACATACTTCGATTCTTGTTGTGCTCCAATGTTTTGGGTATAGTTAAGTTTTCAAATAAGTAGGTAGTTAAAACATAATGCTGGACTGGGAGAGATAAAAAATATAGAATGTTCTAGCTGCCCTCCCTCCCGGGTATGCTGTAGAAGTCAGCAATAAGGATTCGAGGGTTATAGAGAAGGTATTGTCATTTAGGCGATGGGCTGACAATTCATAGCGATACACATTACAATCTAGAATTGCTCTTAATATTTTCAGACGTGGCGAAGACGCCTTTTACTAGATGTTTTACGCTCTGCCTACCCCGTTAGGGTTCATGGCGTGAATTAATATAATGAAATAAGTAAATATGAAAACAGTTAGGCCCAATTTTTTTGTGTAACATGAAATATCATAAATTTCAGGAATAAATGACTTTGCTGATACGAGTAGTACTCGGTCCAACATGGAAGTAAATAAACAAACAGTTTGACTTGAATGAAAAATATTAGCAAGCAACATTGTAGTTTCATACAAAATACAGCCATCAGATGTTGTATGTAGGTTAGTGCTACCGGAGCGCCTGAGTTTTTGCAACACGCAACAGAGTTTACTCCCGGACTGGCGAAGCGTGACATCTCTTCAAGGTTGGTTAAGTATCCACCATTTGGGGGGGGCGTGATGACGCCTAGGAGTATTATAACTTTTTAAGCACTCGCGATTATTTATACTCATTTTACTTTTTATCGGGTCTATTCGCGATAGATTTTGGTGGTAAATCATAGGAATTTACCTACGACCCGCGACCACGACAATTGAAACATTGTTGAAACGTCGGGAACCAAGTAAATTCCTATGATTTACCACCAAAATCTATCGCGAATAGACCCGATAAAAAGTAAAATGAGCCTAGGAGTATTGTCCTATGAGTGCAAGTGTTTATTCACACAAATAAGTCATCGCTACTTTATTACCTGTAGTAGACATTGGCCCCGATTCGACGGAAACACGATTTCACTAAAATAAGACCATATCTGTAATTTTACAAACAAACTAACAAAAAGTAAAGTAAAGAAGTATACTATGGACGAATTTATTTTAATCCTGTCAGTTACAATTCGTTCACAGAATTTAAAGCGTTTTAGTTGGTAACTTCCCATACAACGACTTATTATCCACAAATTTTTGATTTGACAGGATAATAATTAGTTGGTTCTTAGTGCCGTCCATTTCAGTCTGTTCTATCATGGCAGAAAATGACAGGTATTGTTTTATTTTAGTCAAATTGACTTCCCGTCGAATCGGGGCTTTTCGTTTGGTCATGTTACTTTCTAAAATTTTTAATTAATAAAAAGAAACAGAAATACAACAGCTGTTTTTATTCCTGTCATAGTGACGCGTTACATTCCGTGTCGCGTTACGGCGCCACCTGTCACTTCGTGGTACAACTAGATGCATCTTCAAGAAGCTTTGCGCCGCGTCGCTTCCCTGTGTGAACTGACCCTTAGCATCTTCAAAACTCAGATATTTAATTCTAAAGCCCCTCCAGACCTTCCGATCCTAACTGTCAAAACTATCTTAAATCGGATAAAATCGAACAATGGTATCGATTCGCATGCGCACAAAATCACTAAATCTTGACTGAAATGGTCACCTGTCATTGTTTATCCTAGAGAACAGAATGGAACGGCCACAATTTTGGTTAAGATTTAGTTAAGTCATGCTCTCCACGAATCGAGAGCAATGTTTAGTATAATCATACACATACACATTGTCCGATTTAGGATAGATCGGACAGTAGGATCGTAAGGTCTGGAGAGCCCACACATTCAGCCATCCATAACCTAGTCACAATAATCCTCATTAACACCCAAACACAATTCCTCACGACCTTTTCAACAATACTATACTCACCATTAAATGTGACGTAAGGCTTTTTATTAACAACGTTTACTCCCAACACCCAGGTGCCAGCATAAATTACAATTTAAGTACAATTCGATGTACATTGCGCAGTCGGTAAGGCTTTAGGCGCATGGCATACAATAAGAGTCGAGGCGGCGGCGAACAGATTTTTTATACCAAGTGTAAGGGACAGCGTACCAGAAACTGATAGGGTTTTCTCAAATGCTCAGTCAACGAAACTAAGGCTCGTATTTATAAAGCGATCTCAAGATTGAGAGCAATATTAAGTATCGATTTGACAGGTCGTTTTGTACTGAAATGACATTTCTGATACGAACTCAAACTCGCTGTCACTCTTGAGAGCTGATTATAAATACGGGCCTTAACAACTTTCACCAGTAAATTCATTCATTGATCGAAGTGGTCATTTTGTATGGAAAAGTAAAAATATAATGAATTTCCTGGTGAATCTTTCTATATGCGATGCGCCTTAGAATATACCTACTAGGAAAATAATACACTTACTGCCCACAAATCTTCTTTTATCGAGTGGGTTTTGTCAGAGTTTTTAAACCACCTCTTACATGACTTGTGTTTCGATCCCCTATGATCCAGCTACCGACAGCTTAACGTTCCCTCCGAAGCACGGAATCTTTTTGGCCTGCATAAAGTAATAAATTGATAAATAGCGATAGAAAAACATAGGATGTGCCAGCTGCATATCCTATCGGGCATGCTGTAAAAACCAGCTAAGGGATTCGAGGGTTTCAGTATATTGTAATTAAGGCGATGGGCTGACAACCTGTCACTACAGCAATATACATTATCTATCTTAAATAACCCGTCAAAACTTGTCGGAAGTGGCGGAACGACCTTTGTTTAGGCCGTTGACGCTCTGTCTACCCCATTAGAGATACAGGCGTGATATTATGTATGTATGCATAAATGTTGTGATTCCCCATTGAAATCGAACCCACAACCAAGGCTCAAACCACAGAGCTACGCAATGTACATCGAAAATTTGCAAATTGTTGTTTTCCCAGATCTCGGATGGTTAGCACACTTCGATGCGCATGCGACGACGTCGGTGGGAAAGTGTCGCTCCCCCCTACCACGTGTTGATTGGTGCTGAGGTAAAGTGGAGGTGACGGTCCTCCTCCTAACAGCATGGTGGAAATGTGGTGGAGGAATGATGAATGATAATGTTACGGAAGCTAAATGAATCTATGACACCTCACTATTTTATCATGAAACTTTTAATTGATTTATGGATAGATTCACTATTTTAGAGACTTTTCATTGTAACTTTGTCGAATTATCCTTTCTTTCCAGAGAATTTTTTTTTGAAATATGATTTATTCTAAAAGGTCGTAAGTCACAAAGTTCGTCCGTGTGTAACTTTTCCCTTGTGCCAAGAACAAAAAAAAAAGTGACAACATGATTGATTGTCAGTTTTTTTTTTCGTATGCATAGGTAATAGGCAAAGGATATTGTGACAGAAAACCGAACTCTGTCCAAAAAAACATTTTTTTTATATAACTCAAAAAATATTGTATTAAAAAAACAGTAGTACGCCAATTCTCGTGTATAGTTCGTAGTGACATAAGTTAATTGCTTCTTTCATAATATACATTGCCAGTACGCTTAGAGGCAGTGTTGGGCATTAATCGTTAATCACATTACAATTATTTATAATGGCATTACATGTAGTCCCAAAATTAATTGCATTACTTGTAATTGTAATGGTAGTCTAATTACTCAATTACTTTTCAGTCGATGTGTCTCTGCTAAAAGTTCGCGGGTTTGACAGATTTGGCGGGTTTGGCATGTTTGGCATATTTGGCGGGTTCGGCAAATTTGGCCAAGGTGTGGGCAAGGTGGGGTCAAGGTGGGGACAAGGTGTAGTGCGAGTTCATCTCAAGTGCGAGTTTGGCGCTAGTGCGAGTTTGACACTAGTGCGAGTTTGGCACTAGTGCGAGTTTGACACTAGTGCGAGTTTGGCACTAGTGCGAGTTTGGCACTAGTGCGAGTTTGGAACTTGTGCGAGTTTGGCATCAGTGCGAGTTTGGCACTAGTTCAAGTTTGGCACTAGTGCGAGTTTGGCACTAGTGCGAGTTTGGAACTAGTGCGAGTTTGGCACTAGTGCGAGTTTGGCACTAGTGCGAGTTTGGAACTTGTGCGAGTTTGGCATCAGTGCGAGTTTGGCACTAGTTCAAGTTTGGCACTAGTGCGAGTTTGGCACTAGTGCGAGTTTGGAACTAGTGCGAGTTTGGAACTAGTGCGAGTTTGGCACTAGTGCGAGTTTGGAACTAGTGCGAGTTTGGCACTAGTGCGAGTTTGACACTGGTGCGAGTTTGGCACTAGTGCGAGTTTGGCACTAGTGCGAGTTTGGCACTAGTGCGAGTTTGGCACTAGTGCGAGTTTGACACTAGTGCGAGTTTAGCACTAGTGCGAGTTTAACACTAGTGCGAGTTTGGCACTAGTGCGAGTTTGGTGCGAGTTTGGCACTAGTGCGAGTTTGGCACGAGTGTGAGTTTTAGTGCGATTTTGGCACGTATGCGAGTTTTAGTGCGAGTTTTGCATGAGTGCGAGTTTAAGTGCGAGTTTGGCACGAGTGCGAGTTGGGTACGATGGCAAGTTTGGTTCGAGTACAAGTTTGCCATGCCATGCTGGATTAGTCCAGCAAGCATTTTAAAATCATAGAATGTACCAGCTGCAGCTTCGCTATAGTTTTATTTCCCAGAACTAAGATTCATAGTTCCAAGAAACATTATCATAGCTCCAAGAAATATTATCATAGCTCCAAGAAATATGACCATAGTTCCAATAAATATGATCATAAGTAGTTCCAAGAAATTTGAGTTAAATTTATTGTCTGCCTTGGAAGAGAAGCAGCTGGTACATTCTATGTTTTTAAATGATTCTAGTCCATCATTTTTTGCCTGCCCGCAAAACATAATGTTTCATACTGTCCCATATAGCCAGCATTACTATCCACTACTACACTTAGTTTTATATGACCGTCCCTTGCACCCAGTATTACTGTCCCTTACATGCGGTAATTGATGTCCCTCACACCCAGTCTTACCGTCCTATTTAAAGGTGTCCAATAAAAACTCTATAAGCCCAAAAGGTGTTGTGGCGTTGTATATTTCGGAACTAGGTCGCGCGCGATTCAATTACAAACTATACACGAGCAGTACGCTAAAATCTGTGTATACTTCGTAATCGCAAATATAAAAACCCCGTTACAAAATATACGCGAGCAGTTCCCTATGGCGGCGTTCTGGCCTTGTACAGAACGTAAATACGCTACCGTGTTACGCATCAATCAATCAATCAATCAATCAATTAATTTATTTATTTGCAAAGTCTTCGAAACTGTATATTTATTTCAGTACCTAATGAAAAATGAGGTCTTGTGGATTAACTGGTCATTCTTTAGTATTCTGTACTGAGCTGTTCTAGATTTGGTTGCAGTTGAATTTGGTTGAAATTATAAATCATTCCACGTAATTGAATACAAATAAATTTAAAAAAATATTTGACTTCCAATACAAACGGCCCAGCCAGCTGAATGAAAGACGCTGTTCCTATAAATACTACGTTAGTACGTTCTTTATTGTCCTATAAAAATGCCATATAAAGCAATCGTTCGCCAAACGTCAACTTAGGCATATTTTATAGAAAATACTAGATAAAAATATCATTATATTTCACGCCATTACTGACCACGTGACCGCCCATTTATTACTCGTAAAATCCAGAGTATGTACTTCAAATAAACGCACAACACATCTTTACAGGAATTATTTATTTATTTAGCATAATAAAATTGTTCAATATATTATTAATTAAACTTCATAAAATTTCACATAAAACTGTTATAGATAAAATATAACAAATCAAAAATAATTAATTAATTTTTTTCTTTATTCAATTTAAACAATTACAATGTCATAGGTACAATTAAATAATAAATAATAATAATTAAAAAATAAAATAAACAAATACTTAAATACTAACTCTTACAATTAAACTTATAATCTAAAGAGGCGCTATAAATAAAATAATGCTTCAAGCCCCTCTCCGCGAGGCATGGTCCCCAAAATACTTGCAACATTTCCCCTCTGGACCGCTAAGCTTATTCTTTGAGCTAAAAAGCTCCCAGATCTAGGGTCACCAGTAGCCTCGCGAAGACGGACCGCAATTTCAGCCCAAAGCGACTTCGCCTCTGACCCCCAGGGGCCCAAAGTCTCTACAGCAAAAGGCACAAAAATGTAACTGTCTAAAAGGTCCGAATATTTACGGCGCTTGAGCACTTCTGCAGACGCTGCGGCAGAACCAACACGATGAGTTGTGGAGGGCAGGTGAGAGGGAGCCAAGGTGTCTACGCAAGTGACATCCCAAACTAAACACTTGCCCACCTTCCACGGGATTAATGACAGACCATCTGGCCTCCTGCCATCCGAGCGTACCATTCCATTCGGCTCCAGAATGGCAGGGACATTGGCAGAGACGAGGGATCTGCGTACAATATCGTTAAGCCCCGCATGACGCGACAAACGACCCGCGCTCCTCTGACACGACAGGCCGTGGTGACCCAATTCATTCACCCAACCTCCACAAACACACTCATGCGGTTCAGTGATCTTGATCCCTAAACGAAGACCTACTATCAAAGTAAGCGAACCGTTGTCTAAAAGAGTGCCCACATTAGATGAAGGATACGCCTGTAACCACAAGCCAGACTCCTTTTCTGAAACCGCCAGGATCCTCGCACGATCTACAGAGTTCGAACAAGCGGACAACAAATTCTCCCAAACTTGTTTGCATAATGGCTCGTCCCACTGCCTTTGTAAATGTAAAGAGGTAGGCAATTCATTTGGACAATTGTCCCGCCACAAACCTACCGCCTCGGCTAACCCCGTAATCTCCACGGAACCCAAAGATGGGCTGAGAATTTTACCGCAAAGGAGACTAGCAGCATGAGCCGAGGACAGAAAGGCCGGCAGAGAGACAGAGGTCGCTTTTCGTATACCTATGCCCCCAAAACGAATGGGCAATGAAGCCTGCGTCCAAGCAGTACCCTCAATGGCGCAATTTAGAACATTACTCAGGGTTTTCTGAATGATTTCGTCTAGGCTTTGCAATAAATTATGAAATTTCCAGAACTGCGTGCAACGGAGGACGTATATGAATTTTGGCACGAACAAACAAAAACGAATAATAAACAAAGCCATATGCGAGTTTAATTTTCCTAAACGATCAGAGTATGTGTTAAAAATTCTTATTTGCTCCTCAACATAGGATGGCAGAGATTCCTCTAAAATTGGGCATTAATTAATTGATATTATTAAGAGGTCTAAATACTAAAACCTACAGCTCGCAGCAAATTATGAAAGTCGATTCTGGCTCGATTCTGCTAAATTAAGTTAGTCTTGACTGAATCTTAGTAGAATTTTATTAATAAGGGACGAAAATGTTTTTTGAAAGACTTATCCATGGTTTTATACTTAACTTTAGTCTCATATAAATTAGACGAATAATGACAAATAATGCACTTGGATTTAACTTCTGACGTCCTTCCTTATCCATATTTAATTAAATTAAAATGACAGGATTGATTTTAAACCCTTATTTAGCTTGAACAATTCAATTGATATCTAGAATTCTATTAAATATGATGATATCTGAAAGCTCGTATAAAATGACATTTTTTAAAAACAACTTGTATGAGCTGTCAGATAATATCATCATAAATATTGTATAGACTATATAGTTATTATTAAAATGTGACATCGTCATCGAAGAACGAATCCGTTGGTACACATATCGAGGTATACAGGCATCGCGTAAAATCTCTTGGGTTTGGTTGGCTTACTCTTCTTCTCTTCAGGAAGGAAGTTCCAGATGATCAGATCCTCATCAGCAGTGGCAGTTGCTGAAAAGAGAGAGATGCCTGATTAAAAAGATAAGATATATTGCTAAAATGAAGACCATGGTCCTCACGCGGTCCAAGCCGTTCCTTCCTTCTTCTGACTGGTCTACCACCGTGTAAAGCTCGCTCACCACTTACCAAGCTTAGTTCCATCAGGACTGAAGACCATGGTTCTCACGCGGTCCAATCCATTCCTTCCTTCTCCTGACTGGTCTACCACCGTGTACGGGTCGCTCATCACCACGAGCTGAGCACATGTCTTCGGGAAAGTAATTGCTCTGTCTGTAAACATCAAAATCATGAGTGTAGAACCAAGGAGGAATACAGGGTGTATAAAAAGTACTGTGTTCCTTTAGACCTGTTCTGTATGATAATTGATAACTAATATCAACTTTTTTACACCCTGTATAATACATATAAGTAGAACTAATTTTGATTCTTCTATCGAGTCGAGTATTGAAACGACGCATAACCACAAAAATTTGACCAATACTTCCATATCTATCAAAAATGTATCCCAAATTAGTATAACACAAACCTGAATTCCACAAACTCAGCACCAGCTCCCCAGTCCGATGGCTGAACAGCATCACATCCAGACTGTAGTGGTTGTACAGCCCTAGGCCGACTTCTCGCAACCTCGACGACGGTGTATCCCACATGGCAATGGTTGTCTGCAGCTGTGACGTCATTACTCCGACACCTAGAAGAGCACTGCGCCAGGGATGCCATGCTATCGTCTGGAAGTAGAAGGGCAACCATGAAAACTTGTTCAATAAGCGGGCCCACTTGCACTTGTTACAACTATATCATGAGCTGTTTGTGTTTTGTGTCTCACCACCTTCTCAGCGGGGTCCGGCAGCAAAGAGCTTGCTGTGTTCCGTCGGTGCGTGAGAGTGCCTGTGCCGTAACAGGCAGTTCTGGGTGAGCTCGCTCCATCGTCGACTCTGCCAATGTTATCCCTGATCTTGTGTCTAGTCTGGAGTCAAGAGCAAACCCATTTCTAATAAAAAAAAAGTATTTCTTTGCGACCACATTCTGTCGCGCATACGCAATTTCATTTTAAACCATTGTATTGGTACTCAGAAACAGTAGTTTCAGAAAAGGTTAAATCATCTTTAACAAGATCCATTGTCCAATTTTTACAGTATGTTTTGCAATAAAGATATTCAGCCTATGATTCTGCCCACCTTAACAATCCAGTTAGACTTCAGGCTGGAACAATACTCCAGAGAGGGCCACTTCAACACATGGACGAGAGGAGAGTTCATGGCCACAGCTGCCACGTATCTTGAGTCAGGAGATATCTTCACCGTGAGGATCGGGGAGCGGTTCAGGCGCTTCCAGCTGTTGATGATGGGGTTTCGGTGGTCAAAGGAGATCACTATTCCGAGGGAACAGCCACTGAAATATATAAATAGGTTTTTAATAAGTGCTTACTTCTTTAATAGACATACATACATAAAATCACGCCTTTATCCAAATGGGGTAGGCAGAGCGAAAACGACCTAAATAAGGTCGTCCCGCCACGTCTGACAAGTTTTGGGGGCTATTAATTACAGATGATTATGTAGGTAGTGTATTGCTTTAGTGACGGGTTGTCAGCCCATCGCCTAAATTGCAATAATTGAAACCCTCGCATCCCTCGTATCCCTAAGCTGGTTTTTACAGCATGCCCGGGAGGAGATGCAGCTGGCACATTCTATGTTTTTCCATCGCTCCCAGTCCAGCATGGAAGCATTCTTTAATAGATAAGGAGCAATAAAAAGCATAGAAAGTGCCAATCGCTCCTCTTCGCGAGAGAACTGTACAAGCCAGTAAAGAGATCCTAATTTCGATATATTGCAATTTAGTCCTTGGGTTTACAACCCGATACCATAACGCGAAACATTTGAACTGCAATTTATAAAATTGTGATGGGTTAACTCTGGACTGTCAGTGGTTATTGAGACATAAAGCAACAATGGAACGCACACACCGAAAGATAAAAGCAAGCTATTTGCAGCCAGCAGAGGTAGATGCCAATGCTATTCTAAAGCCCTGATGTAGACGAGTTTTTGTTACTTACGTGGCAAAGGCGTTCCCAGTAGGGCTCCAATCCACAGCTGTAATGGCACAGATCTTGGAACCCTCCCAGTAGCAGCGACACGTGGAAATGCTGACCAGCTTCGTCAAGATCGCATCGTGAAGCTCGATGGTCTGCATGTGGCTTCCGATCTAAACCGTAGGAATACAACTTATAACTTACTTACTTATCGGGAATCGGTGAATTTAACGTTAACATTATAAGACAATAATTCAAAACAGAATGCAGTTGCTGAACATCAAAGTTACAGAGCTTTAGATTTATGATAGAACGAAAGTAAAGCAAGGTAAGTATATCGGATGGGTTGAAGGCGATAGTCATGCTTATTAGAGGTGAATTTCCAAACCTCTGGGTGGACAAGAGGTGCATATTTTCTGCTGGAAGACATGGAGTAATGGTATACTATCTTGAAACCTCACCATGATAACACATACCAGTAAAGAATCTCCTTTAGGGTTGAACTTGCAGCAGTGTATGGGGAAGTGTGTGACTCCCTGGCCCTTGACGCTTTGACTCTTCCAACTGAACATGTGGTAGTTGTTACCCAGAGCTGCCACTAACATGTTATTGTTGCTCCAATCCAGGATCTCTGGAACTTAAGAGAAACTGTGAAATTCGGTTGTGTAGTTATTATATCCTCTACTCGTGGTCCTATATCTGCCAATTTGGCATACGGAGCATCAAGTCATCTCACTCATCGGTTTGAAATGACAGAGGATAGGGCCACTAACTCTTGAGCAGGAGGTTGCGGTTCGAATCCCATCATGTATGAATGTGTTTTTCGGTTTCCGAAATTAATTTATGTACGTTTATTCGGTGCTTTTACGGTATAGGAAACACCTACCTGCACACACCTACGAAGAAATTCAAAGGTTGTGTGTGACGTCGGCCAATCCGTACTGGGCCCACGTAGTTGACTAAGGCCCGATCGCCTTAAATTCAGGGTAGGCTCGTTCCCCTCGGTGGGGACATACATGAGCTGATGATGAAGGACTTACATACGGCATAGCTATAGGTAGGCAAATCCAGTATACTATCAGCGGAGGAGAGGTATCCCTTCTTCCTCGGTGCACAAGGCCAGGCTTGCAAGCAGACATCGCTACCAGCACCTCGAAGCTCAGCGTTCCTTATTGATTCCAGTCCGAACACTTCGTCCAAATAGTTTTTGTAGTTTCTTCGCTTTTGGTGTTTTGCTTCCTGAAAAAAAAAACTAAGAATGTTTCCTAATTTTCAATGTATTTTTGCACACTCAGTGCTACCTAAGTACTTATTGACAAACCAAAAATTCGACCACAGATAGGATTTGAGCTTGCGACCTAAGAACACCGAACCATAGCTCTGCTAAAAACCGAGGACATTACGTTGATGAAAGATTTCTTAAATCCATAGACAGAATTAAAATTAGTTCGTCTAGTATAGTGTCGCCTTTTTTGTACTTTTATTGCATTAAATGTTAGTTATATTAAAGCCCCTTTTAGCACCTATCTTCTAAAAACTCTGGATCGAAGAACTAAAAACTGACCCAGATATCGACGGTTTCATTGCGGAAGTCAAAGCGCCACGACCCGCGTCGGCGCTCGTCTGCAAACGACTCCCGTGGGGGCATGAATCTGTCGACCCTGGGCCGCTGGAGTTGATTCTATAAAAGGTCATCACATCATCTTTTATTTTTTATTTTTGATTTTGACTTTAGAGTCCAGGGAAGCATTTTTAGCCTTTTTAGTGATGTCTCAAAGGTAAAAAAGGTTATATTATTCAACAATGATTATTTGTCTAGATACTAGTGAAAAAAGTGAATTCCAGAAATTACTGGTGCAAGGATGGTCGAATTTATCAGGGAGCTGCCGGCTATGTTGTATTATGTTAATACTGCAAATAGGTTAGAATATTTAGCTATGGTTATCCAAGCCTTGGCATAAGGATCCAGAAAATAAACTTCATGGAAAAAATAATTTGGGAAACTAATCTAACAAATCCCACTACTGGAGGACTATAAAAGAAATAAAATTGGTTAAATCCCTGCGATTGATGAATAGTGATCAACAAACATTTTGCAAGTTAATTTTATGTGCTTACTGTTTTTTTTCCAAATATTGGTCTAGACATATTCTACTAATCACTTAAAATTATTTAACTTTATGCAATTTAAAAATAAATTAAATCTATTTTGTATTTATACTGAATTCGATTGACTATGTAAACAAAATTTTAAATCGAACTGTCATTAGCATCTTATTTTGAAGTACCCGCAAAACTAAGCACAAAATTAGTTGGGCGTAGTCACACTGGTGCTGTTTTAAAAAGTTTGGTCTACTAGCCGACATAACTTTTATTGATAAGTATTTTTTGCCATAATAACTATTCGACCCATGCTGTTATTTATTGGATTCATCCCGCAGACGAGGCACTTTTGAAAATACCACCTGTTCCTCAAAACTACGACCAATTTGTTAATTTAGTGTCAACCACATCTCCTCGTAAATGTATTCCTAGAGGCTGCCGCACCTCTTATGTTCCAGGTCTCTCCAAAGACTCTGTTAACATCTTAAAGCAATATGAAGACCTATATAACAGAGATCCCTTCTCCGAAAACACAGTGGAGGTAGGAGAGAGACTACTGCATGAGGTTAGCAATAACCGGCGAGAAAGGTGGATGGCAACTGTATCCAATATTAATTTGACTCATAATAGTAAGAAAGCCTGGACAACAATTAGGCGGCTTACTAGTGAAGCACCTCCAGCTGCCCCACCGAGTCAAGTTACAGCTAACCAAGTTGCCCACCAACTTCTCGTGAATGGCAAGCCACCATGTCGGCTCAATAAACCCCCCAAAGGAAATAAGCCAAGTTCCACAGTCGATTCCGTGAGTAAGCGATTTCTATTGGGAGACATAATTAAGGCAATAAAGGAGCTTAAGAGTGGCAAAGCTTCCGGGATCGATAATATCTCTGTGGAGCAGATTAAAAACCTAGGACCTGTTGCTGTGTCATGGCTGCTGGAGATGTTCAACACCTGCATCTCATCTGTAAGGATTCCACGCCTCTGGAGGAAGTCTAAAATAATAGCGATTCCGAAACCAGGTAAATCCGCAGATAATCCAAAACACTTCAGGCCAATTTCACTCTTGTGCCATACATATAAACTGCTGGAAAGGATGCTTCTAAACCGTCTTACCTGTCTTATTGACCCCGAACTGATTCCTGAGCAGGCTGGGTTTCGACCTGGAAAGTCGTGCTGCAATCAGACCCTCAAGCTCACCCAGCATATTGAGGATGGCTTTGAGACTGGTAAGGTGACAGGCGCTGTATTTGTTGACCTTTCTGCAGCCTATGATACGGTCAACATTAAGACACTTCTATGGAAAGTGGGCAACATAACCGGCGACAGCAAGTTTGTGGAAGTTTTGGGCGAAATGCTCCGCAATCGGCGCTTCCAGGTTCATCTCAGCTCTGATAAAAGTCGTTGGCGTAACCAGAAAAATGGCCTACCGCAAGGTAGCGTCCTTGCACCTACTCTCTTTAATATCTACACCAACGACCAGCCAGCAAGCCCTAGTACCTCCCGCTTCCTATACGCTGATGACCTGGCCCTTACTTCGCGTACCGCAACTTTCGAGGAAGCTGAAGCAAACCTTTCAGCTGCACTCGAAGCACTATCGGAGTATTACGAAGGTAACGCCTTGAAGCCTAACCCGCTGAAAACCCAGTCCTGCGTATTCCATCTGCGCAACCAGGAAGCGGGTCGTCATCTTAATATTCTATGGCAAGGAGTGCCGATTGCCCACAGCGATCACCCAAGATACCTCGGTGTAACTTTAGATAGGTCACTCACATTTAAAAAGAACTGTGAAAATGTTAAGCAGAAGGTATGTGCTCGCAACAACCTTCTGCGCAAACTAACTTCAACCAAATGGGGTGCCTCACCTACAGTTCTACGGACTACTGGCCTGGCGCTCTGCTACTCCGCGGGCGAATATGCGTGTCCCGTGTGGGAGCGCTCTGCCCATGCCAAGAAAGTGGATACAGCACTCAACGAAACCTGCCGTATAATTACTGGCTGCCTTAAGCCGACCCCGGTACCAATGCTGTATCCACTGGCAGGAATAGCGCCCCCAGAAATCCGTAGAGCAGTTACAAGTTCCACTGAGAGGGCCAAATTGGAAACTGACCCACTTCATCCGATGCACAACTACAGCCCTGTGCCTCAAAGGCTCAAAAGCCGCAGGAGCTTTATGAAGTGTGTCAGTCCAATTTCTGGTGAAGCCCCGCAACAGGCGAGATGCCGGTTATGGAAAGAAAAAACTAACCTACCTTCCCCCTTTGTGCCACTGTCGGAAAATCTCCCACCTGGACACAATCTTGCGAGGACGACTTGGAAGTCTTTAAATAGGCTCCGTACTCAAGTCGGCCGGAGCAAAGATAATCGCTTCAGGTGGGGATTCACACAAGATTCCGACCTTCGATGCAAATGCGGGGTAGACCCACAGACCATGTCCCACTTAATAGCTTGCTCCACATGCCCCACCACTTGCTCGCGAGAGCAGTTAATGCAGGCAACCGACAACGCAGTCAGGGTTGCGGATTACTGGGCTAGGGAAATTTAAAGAAAAAGAAAGATTAGGTGTATTCTTGTCATCGACTCGATAGAAGAAGAAGAAGATCCCGCAGTTTAAGGGTCGTATTTATAATCAGCTCTCAAGAGTGACAGCGAATTTGAGTTTGTATCAGAAATGTCATTTTAGTACAAAACGACCCGTCAAATCCAAACTTAATATTGCTCTTAATCCTGAGATCGCTTTATAAATATGAGCCTAACACCCTCGAGAAGAGAAAGGGCGCTTTTCCACTAGACGGCACGTCAACGGCAACGGCGACGGCACGGCGACGATCACGTGACAATATCTATGGGAATCGATGACATGCCGTGACAGTGCCGTACCGGCAAGTGGAAAAGCGTGTCATATAATTTCATTGATTTTCATACATTATCTCACTTACGATATCGTCGACGGTACCGTGCCGTCGCCGTTGCCGTTGACGTGCCGTCTAGTGTAAAAACGCCCAAACACTAGTGTTATACCGATCCAGCCAGTATCACAGCCACTTTTTTGTGTCTATATTCGTCCTTCATACATTTGTAACTTACTAATTTCCAGCAAAATTATAAACACACTAACCCCACATTACATCTCATTCCATCGCCCTGAGGTGTTCGGGCTAGGCCATTACGTACCACTTTCAGCCTGAATGTAATTGACACGAATCGCCACTAGGATTGGGTGCCAATTGGTAACGTGAGTAGCAATTGGTCCCAATTGGTGCAAAAGGTAGCAATTCGATAGATCTCGTGCAGTTTACATTTACAGTTTTGTATATTGCTGGCGCTTTCTATCAAAGCGTCCATCCTACAAGACCTACGCTCGTATTTATAAAGCGATCTCAAGATTGAGAGCAATATTGAGTGCGGATTTGACAGGTAATTTTGTACTGGAATGACATTTCTGATACGAACTCAAACTCGCTGTCACTCTTGAGAGCTGATTATAAATACGGGCCCTAGTTATTTATCATTTCCCCTTTGACAAAGACTAGGTGCTGTTAGTGTTAGATGTCATTCACAATATGCATAGCCAAGGTGTGGAACTAACTCCCTGCATCTTATGTGTTTCAGATAGCACATAATCCTATTCTTCTCAAATCTAAGGTGAAGAAGGCTTCTGGGAATGAACGCTCCTCCGTCTTCGTCACATTTGTACACTAGAGGTAAGCCATAAAAAAAATGTTTCTTTTATAGGTTCAATGACTATTTTAAAAATTGTAGTAGGACTAGTTTTTAATAGATAATAATCATACCTGTATTTAATCTTTATTTTAAACCTAAATTTCTTAACGAACTAATAAAATAACGTCACTAAGGCAGGTATGCATTCAATGCAAGAAAATGTGAAAATTCTAAGCTAAAATCCTTTGCTGCCTCACCTGTCAAGAAGACGTGAAACTATTGAACAATTCGGAAATAAATAAATAGGTGAGGCGATAGAAACATTCCGGAATTCAGGCTGGCACGCCGTAAATATCGACCACAGATTTAGAGTAGGCAAGACACCTCAAGCCGTTCATATAAAAGTCGTGCGTATGAAGTTTACGAAATGTATGACGTGACGTCATAGTAAGTAGAAAAATAAAAAATGACACTTTTAGTTTTCATTCTATCTACTGAGCATGCGCGGTTTACTACTACTTCAATCATAGAAGAGTAAAGCAACGACTTCTCACATCAGTGACTTCAACTCACAACCACAATAATATTATACTCCACTGCTGAGCATGAACTTCCCTTAGTAGATTCTATAGTATTTTCCATAGGTACTCACCATGCTTTATCAATTTTTCTCCATCTGCGAAAGAAAATACGCTTACGATAGTACGGTACACCGAAATGGTGTGATATGCCTATGCGATGTCTAGCCTACTTTAGGTCTGTAATCGATCGATAGGGCCGGTCGGCGCGCGCGCGCAGCACTATCGGCGCGTAAATCAGCGCGCGCCATTGTGAGCAGGTGGATATTTAGGGCCAGTGTTGGTGCGTGATGCGCACGAAAATATGGCAGAGAAGTGTGAAAGTATAACTTCTCTTACTTAAATATGACTTTAGCAGAATTTTATTTCACGAAGAGGTTTTCCCTTCTGGGTTGCGGAGGTAAGGCAGTCGTTCTGTGGAAAAAAAAAACTAGTAGCGTTCAATCCCTTAGATTAGGTAGCCGACCCCGTGAACTTCGTTAAAAGGCTAGGGAGATGATAATGATGGTTTGGTCCTTTTATTATAGTGTACACATGAAACATAGACTAACACATACAGGTACATACATACGTACATAAAATCACGCATTTATTTCTAATGGAGTAGGCAGAGCATCAGCAACCTAAACAAAGCTGCCGCAAATAATTTTCGAGTTTTGTCAATCAAAGGATGAAAGGTCTATCTTTTTGCACTTTAAAGTTCTACATTCAATCACGCTCATCAATAATGCACGCCGCGGTTTATCGCGTCGATTTCCGGGGTCATGCGAGTTCACTGCCGGGCTGTGTGCGCGAAGTATTCGCGCGCTGCTCGGACACCGCAAAATACCTACTCTCGTGCGAATAGCAAGCCTTAACTGCCTGATTGTCCGATAAGTAATATAATTCCGTCCGTGTCCGCGCTTTGAAGGACACGTTGATCCTTAGATACACGTCAATCATAGCATAGATGCCTTACTAGACTGTCTAAGGCCCGTATTTATGATCTGCTCTCAAGAATGACAGCGAGTTTGAGTTCGTATCAGAAATGTCATTTCAGTACAAAATGGTCTGTCAAATCCATTCTTAATGATCGCTTTATAAATACGAGCCTAAAAATCTGACACCTAGGTTTACCGGGTCGTTCGACTCGACGAGAAAGAAGAAGATTGACAGATACCTTAACTTTTGCACACCTCTCACGTACTGTGCGTGTGCCAGATCTGAATATCTCACCAGTACCCATTAGGTAACACACACGCCTGCGGGGCTGATATTACTCACTAAGAGGTGTGGAATTCAACGCAG
>JARACY010002908.1:0-37791 GCA_029255725.1 Scrobipalpa atriplicella | reverse complement strand
TAAAAAAAAATATTTGACCTAACTTTAGGATGCGAATCTACCTATGAAACTGAAGACTTTCCCCGAATAGCATAGGCCACAATACGAAAATAATAATTGGCATCCCATACAAAATGTCTCGAGTCGCTGACACCATTATTTGTATGGGAGGGCCAAATATTTTTTTCATTACTATACACTGAAACCTTCGAATCCCTAAGCTGGCTTTTACAGCATGCCCGGGAGGAGAAGCAGCTGGCACATTCTATGTTTTTCAGTCCATGGAAGTAGTTAGGTAATTGTGTAATTTAAAAAGGGCAGCCCTGAGCAGTAAGTGCGAAAGGGACGGAAGATGTTGCGTTGGTTGAATGAATGAGCTATCCATTCCTATATCCATTCAGAGATTTTCACATCGGACCTGCTTAGGTGACGCAACATCTTGTTTGTTGTTACGAATGTTACAATCACTGAAACTTTCATCAAGGCTTTTTAGGGTTCCGTACCAAAAGGGTAAAAACAAATTACATAATCACGCCTTTATCCCTAATAGGGTAGGCAGAGCGTAAACGCCCTATACAAAAGTCGTTCCGCCACGTCTAACATGTTTTGAGGCTTAGATTAAGAATTTATTAGTCTCCGCGCTCCGACTAGATTCCGCCGGCGTACTTGACTTCAACCACAGATAATATAATACTATACTAGTACAGATGCCTAACGTCATACAACAAAACTGGTCCGCATTAACCGGGCAGACCGCCGGGCAGGCCCGTTTTTAGGACATTTTGACGCAATTGGGCGCTTTTCCACTAGACGGCACGTCCACGGCACGTCCACGTCACGTCAACGGCAACGTCACGATATCGTGGCTCTGTTTTTCCACTAGACGATATTGCCGTCGACGGGACGTCGACGGGACGTCGACGGTATCGTAGCCAGTCACCCTCGATTTTCCAGGGCCGTACTGAGTACTATTCTGACACATATTTCAGTAAAATTCTCATTCATAGTCTCGTTAAAAATAAAAAGTTAATGTAACGTATTTTTTATATATTTTACTTTTGCCTTTATGAATTAGATTGGCCCCATCTTAAAATTTCGGTATTAATATACAGGATGTGGCAAAAGTAGTCATCCGATGTTCTTTTGCTGTAACTTTTTTATTTAATTTGGTTCTGCTTGTGAAATAAGTTTATTTAATTCAATACAATTTATTCCATAAAGTCGCGAAAATAATCTTGACCAAGTAGCCGCCACCAGAGTTGACGAAAAGAAGGTTGATTTTTATAGATTTTATCACTCTTTCCAGAACTTCGGGTGATAGGTTCTCGCATCCCGAGCGGTTTCTGAGGCTTGTGGACATTAAAAACTAAAAAAAAAACATAAGCAGAATTCTAGAATGGTTAAATCGGATGATCTGGCCACCAATGCAAATCACCAAAACGAGTGAAAAAGTGACCCTAAAATGATATAATCAACTCTGGCGGCGGCCACTTGGCCGATATCATTTTCGGTGGTGTCACCGCAACGATACAAAATAGCTGTTGGCACGGATGGTATTAACAGGATTCGCAAGTGCTTTGCTTTTGTGAGCTTAAGCTTGTTTGTATCGGGATGGAATCCAACTCTTTAGGAGCAGCCGTTAGGCATGATCTCCGCAGAGTGGTCCACCCCGCAAGGGGGCACTTTATTTAATATCGAAGACTTCCGCGTCTGTAAAGTCGAAATTAAGATGAAACAGTGATTAACAAAGAACCAATGCTTTATCTTCACGCCGTTCAAGCAGAGCAGTTCTTTTAAGTCGTAATACTACGGATATGATCAAACTATCTATAAAATACTTGTACTTTTAGCATATTTCTATGAAAAGGGATCTTTCCATACACACATACATACGTACATATAATCACGCCTTTATCCCTAAAGGGATAGGCAAAGCTGAAACGACCTAAAGAAAGGTCGTTCCACCACGTCTGACAAGTTTTAAAGGTTATTCCAATTCCAGATAGTAGATCTGTATATTGATTATAGTGACAGGTTATCAGTCCGTCGTCTAAATTACAATACTGAAACCCTCGAATACCTTAGCTGATTTTTACAGCATACCCGGGGGAAGATGCAGCTGGCACATTCTATGTTTTTCTATTACTCCCTGTCCAGCATGGAAGTCTGGGCTCTTACCGATTCGGGAAATATGGTTGGGTGGGAGAGATTTATATATTTTTGGCGAAATATTTAACTATTCAAATAGGAAAATTAAACTTAAATTATAATTTTTTCGAGAAGCCGAGAAATCGTAAAGCTCAAAACATCATAAACCTTAGTACGTACCTATTAAAATTTATGTTTTTATAATTAAAAATATCTTCACAAATGGCAACCCGAAACAACTATCACTGTTTATCAAATTTGACAATGACATGTATAAAAGTCTGTCGCAACTCCATAAAAAAATAAAAGTCTAGGAAACGGGCAACAAGTTTCATGGCGACTATTTTCATCTTATTCACTTCCTCAGTCTCACTCTTTCTTTCATAAATTCTTTCTATCTTCGTTTCGCGGTTATGTTTTGTCAGTGACATGTATTGTGTTGACGAAGCATTGTTTACTTGTTTCTCTAATTTTTCTTAATTTGTTTAAAGATAATTTCAGTTAGCAAACAAGTGAAACGTTATTAGGACTTGTAATCTTCCTTCAGGACTTGTAAGAAAGTGATAATAAAAATTTTATCTATCTATCTTATCTATCTATAATGAACTTTCGGCGCTGTGAAATATGTGGCCTAAGGTCAGGAAGAAAAGACGGCATTAAACGTAAATTTTTGGCTAGATTTCCTCTCGATGAAGCCAGATGAGATGATTTTTTATGATAATATCAAATATCAGTCATTATGAACTCTTCTTTAAGGAATGTTTTATCATATGAAATAGCCGGTTCATCTCCATAGTGCGAAATTTTTTTACTTTCATCGATATCGATATTGTTTTCAGATGTAAACTATGGGTCAAAATGGTGCCTACTTTGAGCGGCGCAGGATCACTAACCGGTGCCATTCGATTTCACAAGTACCGAAATAGAAACCAAATTGGTATAATACTATGCAGATTGCGTGAAAATACCAGTCTACGTACAAAAATGTTCGGATCCCGTTAGTAAATTAAAAAAAAGAAAAAAAAAATGGTCTTGACTTATTTATTGTGTAACCTTTTGTTTTAATGGTAGAGGTATGATATTAAATAAATATACTTCCACCATTAAAACGAAATCGGGATTTTAAAAATATTTTTCAATGGTAATATAATTCGATATGAACATTGATATCCATAATATATTCTATGTAGTATATGCAACACATCACTATTTTGTTTGTCATGTTGGTAAAATTGACAGTTTACTTGCGTATTGTTGGCCATAGATTTTGTTGCCGGTTTTGATATTTGTGCAGTTTTTTTCCTATGGAAATGTAAACAAATCATATTTTTCAGTTTTTTTGTGCATCTAATTAATTTTATTTATAGCCAAATTGTTTTTATAAAGCAATAATGAATAAAACGATACAGAAAAGAGTGCGAATGATCATACTATACAGTGTTCAAGCAATGTATGGCAGAATTTCGGATTGATAGATTATTATCTGATTTAGGAGCCGTTTTCAAAAGAACAGCAGATAAAACTGATGTGTGATCAGTTACAGAGCAATATCTAAGTGCAATAGTAGCATGTAACTTCAAAAAGTGTTCACAATAAATGAATATGTAGTTTATTTTATGTGATTTTGCAGTAAGCAGATGTTATCGATGTTTGTTATCATTATCAATGTGACATTCAAGTACATAAAGCATTCATCAATACATTTTGGTACTTTATTATTTTTCCTTATATCTATATATAAGGGCTTTTTAAATTAAGTACAAATATTTTAAGCGTGGATTTCTTTCATCAAACTGAACAACTTTCTCCAAGGAACATAGGTCGAAATATGAAGAAAAAAAAATTTACCCTCCCATACAAATGGTGTCATGGGCCTTTGTTTTTCATTTCGACCCATGTTCCTTGGGGAAAGTTGTGCAGTTTGATGATAGAAATTCACCCTTAAAATATTTGTAGGTACTTAATTTAAAAATACCTTATTATATAAAAGAAGAAACTGACTGACTGACTGATAAATCAACGCACAGCCCAAACCGCTGGGTGTATAGACTCCAAATTTGGCATGTAGGTTCCTTATGAGGTCTAGGGGGGTGTACTAAGAAAGGATTTTTCAAAATTCACCCCCTGTATCCCTAACGGGGTAGGCAGAGCATCAGTGAGTAAATAGAAACCTTTACTGCCACTTTCTCCTGTACTTTCTTACTCCAATAAATTAGAAAATACTTATATAGTCACGTCTTTATCCCTTACGGGGTAAGCAGAGCATCAACGGCTTACTGGAAACCGTTTTCGCTACTTTCGTCACTACTTTCTCATTCCAATAAATCAATACATACATAATATTAATATTTATAGTCACGCATGTATGCCTTACGGGGTAGATAGATTATCAATGGCTTACTAGAAACTTACTGACTACAGTGATTAAACAGAACTTGAATACTAAAAAAATTCAAGCATCAAAACTTGTTTTTTATCACTCTATGAGGAGAATAGAAGAATAAGAATTTGTTCATTGGTGATGCCATATAAAAGACAGTGGCGCCCTCATGTTTGCCAACCTCTAAGTTGTAGAAATGTCGTAGGATGATTTGATAATTCGAATTTTCCCAATTACTCTACAAAATCCAATAATCAAGATTATTTTAAACTGCCGAAACTGGAATAATTAGACAATAATGAAAATAAAGGGCCAACAGCATGAATGAGCACAAAAATCATTCACCCCTTTTAATTGTATAGATTTATTGTATGTATTTATTATGAATGCAATAAATTAATATAAATATGAATCTTTAACTGACAAGATCAAAATAAGTTCGTCTATTCTATAGGTATACCTACTGCCATCCCTTTCTAAGCGCTTATATATTTTCACTGGGTCTTATTTACAGAATCGGCACCTATATATATCCTATCGTATAGGGCTATCGTGAAAATTCAAAATTTGAAATCAAAAAACAGTCAGTGACTAATCATCTGTAGAATCACACATAAAAAAAAAAACATTATGCCTGCCTAGGGTTATCGCGAAAATTCGAATTATGGATTCATTCTACAACATACACCGTTGACGGTATCGTGACGATACCGGTGGGAATCACTGCCATGCCGTTGACGTGCCGGTGCCGTGCCGTCAAGTGGAAAAGCGTGTCATATAATTTGATTGATTTTCATACATTATCTCTTCCACGGTATCGTCGACGATAACGTGCCGTTGCCGTTGCCGTTGACGTGCCGTCTAGTGGAAAAGCGCCCATTAAATAACACAACAGTTTTTCACGGCTTAAAGTTGTTAGATGAATTTTTGTTTAGAACGGGTTACCCGACTTAATCGTAGAGCCATCTCTTGATATTTTTAAAAGCTTATTTACTGTAGTACGGAATGGGACCCCACGCTTCAGCGTAATCAAGCCGGATTTGTATGGAGATTCGCACGCACACAAACACAAACCACTCGTATTTACACTATTGTCTCACGCACACTAGAATTAAAAAGTTGCCGCACTTACTGTTCTTAGGTAGGGCGGAATCTGGTCGGAGCGCGCGAGGAGAGGACCAATCCTTATCTAAGTTTTGAGGGTTATTCCAGATCGATCTGTTTATTGCTATTATAGTGACAGGTTGTCTTATCAGCTCATTGCCAAAATTACAATACTGAAACCCTCGAATCACTTAGCCGATTTTTACAGTATGCCTGGGAGGAGATGCAGCAGGCACATTCTATGTTTTTCTATCACTCTCAGTCCAGCATGGAAGCTAAAAACAAATTTGCTGTCTGTAAACTCGGTCAAAGAACGATAAAGCGCTCGTGGTCAAGTTTAGTGGTTAGTGTTTATCCATTCCGATAAAGAATGTTAAGCAACCATCGCCGTGGCCAAGTCAGGGATGGGTGACCGGTAGTGGTATAACATCTCAAGCGTTTCCGTGCTTCGGAAGGTACGTTAAGCAGTTGGTTGGTCCCGGTTAATATCGTGGATATTAGTCGTTAAGCCATGTCAGAGGCCATTTGACGGATTGAAAACTCTGACAGCTGGGTTAACCACTAACCTAGCAAAATTCCTAATCTAGGATTGGGTCTGGTTTCCCTTCTGGGTTGCGGAGTACAGATGGCAGTCGCTCTGTGTAAAAACCAGTACCCTCGTTCAGGCCCCTAGATTGGTAGCCGACCCCGTGAAATACGGGAAAAGGCGACGACGGGAGATTTTGTTGGAAAAACAAATGAAAGCTGATAAAACAAAGGATCTTCGAACGCAGTCATTAGCGCCGGCTCACATTCATTTTGAAACCTCTTTGAAACCTTGTCATTCTGCACGATATTTCGGCGGTTCTTTGTCTTTGATAGAATTTAGAATTTATTCCGTCCTCTCAAAAGTGGACCAGGGAACTAGAGCAGCACTTGTGTGTCACGCACGCAGGCTTTGCACACGGGCGTTCTAGAGCAGCACTTGTGTGTCACGCACGCAGGCTTTGCACACGGGCGTTCTAGAGCAGCACTTGTGTGTCACGCACGCAGGCTTTGCACACGGGCGTTCTAGAGCAGCACTTGTGTGTCACGCACGCAGGCTTTGCACACGGGCATTCTAGAGCAGCACTTGTGTGTCACGCACGCAGGCTTTGCCACGGGCGTTCTAGAGCAGCACTTGTGTGTCACGCAAGCAGGCTTTGCACACGGGCGTTCTAGAGCAGCACTTGTATGTCACGCACGCAAGCTTTGAAACCTTTATTTTTAAGCTCCCTAAATATTCCTTTTAGAAACTTCATTGTACCTAGTATAAGATATGCGCATTCCCCACTTTTTGGGAGAAGGTAGGTACTTACCTGTCTCCCAAATCTAAACCAATTTAATTTCATTTTCATTTATTCATTAAGCCTTAAATTGTATATTTACAAGTTCAAGATGTTTAGGAAAATATACAGAGACCAGCAATACAATTTTAGGGCGATCTGAGGGGGGGGGGGGCATACGTGTGTGTGAGAGCGGTCTTGACTGCACTGCTAAATAGTTCTGTAAATTATGAACAAAGCCTCCTTTAAAGCAATCGAATTTGACAATTCAAATTTTCATGGGATAATTTGTTGCAATTTCAAAGGACATTGTTAAATATGGACCTACCTGTCTACCTAAATAAGCCCTACATCCAAAGCTTTTTTTTTCTACATTTTCTGACATAGGGAAGAAATTAGATATACCTACCGTTGTAAGGGACGTTGCTCAGTCTAATTCACCAGGAAATATTGAGTTCAGCACCCTTTATTTATACGAAAATGATGCCAAACTTGACCTAGTAGCTTAACTAGTGACAACACCAGGACTCGGTGGAAGAGCCCAAAAACCTAAAACCGACATCAAAAATAAGGGTGGCTGTTCTTCGGAAAAGGTCCTTAGGACTTAGGACTAATATGAAATATATTGTTCACTCTCAGCCGTAGGCTTCCTTATGCACCTAGATGTGACGTAACAACCTTTGTTTTGGTGGGATACAGGCGTGATACTAAACAGGGTGTTAAGAAAATAGCTGACCATATTTTAGGGTGAGATACGGCTTATGATACTGATCAAGTTTCCCCAAGGAACATAGGTCGAAATGTGAAACAAAAAATTTGCCCTCCCATACAAATTGACTCGAGCCGCTGACACCATTTCCTTGGGGAAAGTTGATCAGTATCATGGGCAGAATCTCACCCTAAAATATGGTCAGCTATTTTCTTAACACCCCGTATAGGTAGGTAAAAATGAGACTATAATTCTTCTTCTTCTGTTGTGTGGGTTTCGAGTCGATCTATCCGATGAACGCTCGTGTCAGAGTTTTTAAACCGCCTAATAACACAACCTCTGGCATGGTTTTTGTATCGACCACTATCAAAGACAGCGACTGGGACCGACGGCTTAACGTGCCCTCCGAAGCACGAAATCCTTTCTTTTCGGACAATCGGGTGAATCAACCTGCAATGTCCTCACCAAACTGGGGAAAATCTCACAAAGTGATAAATTAACCAATATCAACTTTGTGTTCCCCCCCTGGGAATCGAACCCAGGACCTCCGGATCGAGATCCCATGGCTCAAATCACTAGACCACGGAGGCACGGATGACTTTAATGAAAAATAGTCACAAAAACTTGGCCGTGACCGATGTTATCAAAATGTATGGAAATCACGATAATAAAAACAGTTTCTATTTACTAACCTACACAAGAATTTGCAATAAAATAACGTGGTCTCTGAACTGCCTCCGTGGTCATGTGCTCCCGATCCGGAGGTCCTGGGTTCGATACCCAGGCGGACACAAAATTGATATTTGTCAATTTATCACTCTGAGAGATTTCCCCCAGTTTTTTAAGGATGATGCAGGCTGAATCACTTGATTGTCTGGAAGAAAAAAGATTCCGTACTTCATGGGGCACGATAAGCCGTCGGTCCCGGTCGTTGTCTTTGATAGTAGTCGCTACACAAACCACGTCAGAGGCCTATTAGCTGTGCTATTAGGTGGCTTAAAAACTCTGACACCAGGATTCATCGGGTCGATCGACTCGAAAAACCCCACACGATAAGTTCTACTACATTCAAGAAGACCAGAAATTTCGCCGGATCATCCGAAGCGAACTGCCTCTACATAGTCTAATGGGTTCTCTTCCCAGCGGGGAACAATGACTTTGTGTTATAGTTTCTATTTTGGTTAGAACATTGCAGGCTTATCACCTGATTGGGCGCTTTTCCACTAGACGTCACGTCAACGGCAACGGCGACGGCACGGCGACGATCACGTGACAATATCTTTGGGAATCGATGACATGCCGTGAAGGTGCCGTGCCGTCAAGTGGAAAAGGTTGTACGTTTGATTCTTTAGAAATCATCATCTCCCTAGCCTTATCCCGTATCTCATGGGGTCGGCTACCTAATCTAGGAGATTGAATGAGGATACCGGTTTTTAAATAGTGCCACTGCCATCTGACCTCCACAACCCAGAAGGGAAACCAGACCTAATCCTAGATTAGGCTTTTGCCAGGTTAGTGGCCAACCGAGCTGTCAGAGTTTTCAAGCCGCCAATGCTAAGCTAAGCAATATGGCTTCTGACATGGCTTAACGACTTTATCTACGATATTAACCGGGACCAACGGCTTAACGTGCTCGAAGCACGGAAACGCTCGAGTTGTTATAGCACTACCGGTCACCCTGGCCTGGCCACGGCGATGGTTGCTTAACATTGATTGAGATGATGGTTGATGTTCTGGATGCAATAAACCTTTTATCTATCTATCAATCTAACATTCATTATCGAAACGAATAAGCACTAACCATTTCACCATCGAGCGCTTCGATTCCTCAGGAATATGTCACTCTTATTGACATGACAAACCTCCATGAGACCTCCATAAAAAACACCGGAAACGTTTAAAACAACAGTTTTTTGCGCCTTGGTGACCCAATCTGACCCAATTTATTCCTGTTCAGAAATCGCCAAAAAAACTCCTAGGGATGGGATTTAAATTTTGGTAAAGTAAACAAGTACCTTGTCTACTGCTTACTGTTACTCTACTGTTACTCTAGAAACGATGAAATATTCTAATTAGAAACTAAACATTATTTAATTTTTAGGGTTCCGTACCCAGGACCGTTCCGGACCCTATTACTGTCTTCGCTGTCCGTCTGTCTGTCCGTCCGTCTGTCACCAGGCTGTATCGCATTAACCGTGATAGCTGCATTACTGTTGCCGCTATAAAAACAAATACTAAATACAAAATAAAATAATGTTTATCCCATACACTAAACGTGATTTATTTGCCGGTTTTATGCTTCGATATTAATAACGGTAACATAGGTAACAAACAAAAGGATAATATAGTGTCTAATATTGTATAGATAACCGGTACGGAACCCTTCGTTCGTGAGTCTTACTCGCACTTGGCTGGTTTTTTTATAATTAATACCGGGTGTAAGGCACAGCTAGCCTTAGTGGCGACGTTGACAGATAAATAAAAAACAAGTTCATTTAACATTTTACTTGTTGTCCAGGATCACTTTTGGTGCTTAAAACATATGAATTTACCTTTTATCCCGACGTTTCGACTATGATTCAAAAGCCGTGATCGCAGGTGAAACGGTACAGCTATAGAACATAGTTGAAATGTCGAGATAAAGGACAATTACTACGCTTTTACCACCAAAATTTATCGCGATTGACCCGGGTCTCAGGATTTGTCCTGAGATTTCAGGAATTTTCGACTCTTCTCAGAATTGCGGCCGGATTTTGCAAAACTCATGAAATATCAAGATTTCAATAAAATACAGCTTACATTTTAAAGATCTCTTTAATTCAAAATTAAACACACTTTAAATAATATTTCTTTGGTAATAACTGCACCGTTTTGAGCCCATGGCTCAGGCCACCTAGACCACGGAAGCAGATGCTTTGCTCGCGTAACGTATTCTATTGATCCGGCTCTGGTTAAATGTCTCGTTCGCTTTGCTCGCCTCTTGTTTAATGACGCGCTCGCTTCGCTCGCGTAACGTATTGTATTAATCCGGCTCTGGTTAAATGTCGCGTTCGCTTCGCTCGCTTAAAGTATTTATCCGGCTCTAGTTCAATGTCGCGCTCGCTTCGCTCGCGTAACGTGTTGATCCGGCTCTTGTTCAATGTCGCGCTCGCTTCGCTCGCGTAACGTGTTGATCCGGCTCTTGTTCAATGTCGAGCTCGCTTCGCTCGCGTAACGTATTGATCTGGCTCTAGTCAAATGTGGCGCGATCCGCAGGCAGGGCGCCCGCGCGCTCATAAGTAATCTGTGCCGCAGGTGTATAAAAACGATACGTTTGAGAGAAATTCCCAAACTGAATAAAATCTCAGGACTTTTCGGGCGCTTTTCCACTAGACGTCACGTCAACGGCAACGGCGACGGCACGGCGACGATCACGTGACAATATCTATGGGAATCGATGACATGCCGTGACGGTGCCGTGCCGTCAAGTGGAAAAGCCTGTCATATAATTTCATTGATTTTCATACATTATCTCACCTACGATATCGTCGACGGTACCGTGCCGTCGCCGTTGCCGTTGACGTGCCGTCTAGTGGAAAAGCGCCCAATATCAGGCCTTTTCTCCGAACTTTTTTTATCTGGTAACCCTCCCCGGGTGAGTGAAAATAATCGCAAGTGCTTAAAAAATAAAAATATGTTATTTTCATACGCTGTTACCAATAATCCTCGGACCATCACTTTCGCGACACGGAAACAGCCCAAAATATAAATAAATAAATATGTATGTATGACCTTCTACAGCAGACAACCAAAAAAACTATAGAATATGTATGAAACTGTATGTGCTACGAGATTTGGCGGTGTGTGCCGAATATTGTCCAGCATTTCAGGCAGAATTAATACACCTTTTTTACACAGTTTCTATGGAAGCAAGTAATGTATGTATGATATAACTAGCTTTCCGCCCCGCGGTTTCACCTGCAGCTAAGAGTTTTCCCGTGGGATTGAGTTCCCGCGCTGTTTCTACCTTTAAAATTGACGGAATTTTAATACAAACTTCCATCCCCTATTTAACCCCCTTAGGGGTGGAAAATACAAAAACGCTGAAACACGTGTTCATTATTTTTTTATCTTTAGCCCAAAAACAAAATTGGAAGATCCTGCGATCAAAATTGACGGAATTTCCATACAAACTTCCATCCCCTATTTAACCCTCTTAGGGGTGAAAAATACAAAAATGCTGAAACACGTATAAATTATTTTTTAATCATTAGCCTAGATACAAATTTTAAGATCCTACCTTCAAAATTGACGGACTTTCATACAAACTTCAACCCCCCTTTTTACCCGTTTAGGGAGGGAAAATCCGCAAATCCTTTCTTAGTGGGAGGTTACGTTATAAGAGGAACTTGCTCTCTAAGTTTAACGATTCTAGCTTTAGTAGTTTAGGCTCTGCGTTGATGAATCAGTCAGTCAGTCAGTCAGTCAGTAAGGACAAACGATTTTATAAGTTTAGATGTTGCAGCGAAATGACGAAACCAGGGATTTCCATCCCTTTCTTTCCTCACAGGGTGACCATTTTAGTTAAGATAGTGATTTTGTGCACAAACAAATTGCCCCCATTAAATGCAGAGGCAGAGGCCCTATCCACTACACCACCGAGCTCTCAAATAAATTACTAGACCAATCTTGAAAAATGTTCCGTATTGGGAAGATTCTCGATCACCTACTTTTAATTTTCCCTTTTTTCCAAACACTTGTTTGCTTTACTTGCTGAACTGGGAGTGATAGAAAAACATAGAATGTGCCAGCTGCATCTCCTCCCGGGCATGCTGTAAAAATCAGCTAAGGGATTCGAGGGCTTCAGTGTTGTAATTTAGGCGATGGGCTGACAACCTGTCGCTATAGCAATATAGATCTATCTGGAATAACCCTCAAAACTTGCCAGACGTGGCGGAACGACCTTTGATTAGGTCGTTTACGCTCTGCCTACCCCATTAGGGATACAGGCGTGAATATATGTACGTATGTACTTGCTTGAACATTTCCTTTCCTCAACTTTTTTCTGGGAACCGAATCTAGCGCACGTTCGTAGTAGCATCCATATTGATGCTCCTGAGCACGCGCAAACCCGTGCGTGTTGATGTTGCGTGCGCGCTGATGACAGGCATGTTTGCGTGTTTGCGCACTGGTTTCAGGTTGCTTAGATCATTTCATTATGACGTCACATTGACGACGACATTTCTTCTCTTCTTAGGAACGATGAGAGCCCTGATGTCAGAGTTTAATCATTATTTTAAAAATGTAAAGCTACTTGACAATTAAATAATCATAATCAGGCATCATCAGGCTCTTTATAGTATAGAAGACAAATAAAGCGAGCCGTCATACCACGAGAAATATATGAAAACTCTACGCGAGCGAAGCGAGCGCGACTATTTACGAATAATTTACCTATGACGCGAAAAATTTATGAAAGCGATAAATTGACAAAATATAACCTTATGTTTCCCTGTGATGTTTCCCCCTCACCCCCGGGAATCAATTCCAAATCCATTTCCGGAGACAGTTATCATTAAAATACAGCGACCCTACTCACGTTCATTTAAACTTTTGCCGCACTGTATGATGAAACGTTCGCGCCACCGAAATAGATACCACTGCGTGCGCGTGCGACTGTGCGTCGAATAATCGATTCGAGTTATAAATGTTATTATACATATTAATCGATGTAACGAGACGATATCTCATTTTTACGCGTGGAATTTGTAGAGTTAGATGAATTACAGATTGGGCATAAGAAATGTAAGGCATGAAAACATTTTTTGAGATTGCAAAGATGAATAATTAAATTATAATTTTACAAAAAGTAAAATAAAAAACAACGGGTTGTACTCCGGGAGTGCCGGCAGAAGTATAAACTTCTTTCCCTGTTTTAAGCGTCGCTCCCGGGGTTAACGCTCTTACAGATGTCGCCAGTAGGTTTCTAAAACGCGGTAAAGTTGTGTTTTCTTTCCATGAATTTTCAATCAGGTCACGTCTCTTGACTCCTGACGCCCTGAGACGCCCTGGCGCCCTGACGCCAGTTTAACATTTTTTTGCCATCCTTAAAAAAATACACAATGCCGCTAAAGAAGTTTTCACTTCAAAACTTCGTATGTTTGGCACAAAACATCAAGACTGATATTAACAAGAATTTTATATATATTTTTTTGCGCAGGAATGGCCAAGTTCAAGTTGTCCCTAAGTCCCAAATTAAGTAAATGCAATAATTTGTGTAAATTCGCTTGGCCATTAAGTAGGTAGCTGTCACGTTTTCAACTTTGACATAAATATAACAGAGATAGAAAATAAACACAAGACTTTGACATTTCTTAACAGACGTAAGATACTTAGATATTAGTAATCTGTGGTAAGATGATTAAAAATAAGAAATTCAAGAATTTGAGCTTAGAGCATGCTCTCTCATTTTATTTAGTAATGTCAAAGTCATAATTATGTTTATTGTCTCACCTTCAGAATATTTTAAAGGCGTAAGCGAAGTCTTCAGTATTAACGTACTATGGCAATATTGCCATGTCTTCTGTGACGAGGCTGTATGGCCTAGTTCCCTTGCCTATCCTCTAATGGATGAATGAAAAAAAAAAGTTTATTGTCTCTATCTCTTTCATATGTCAAAGATAAAACATGATAGCTCTATTATAAAATTAGATATCCTAAATAATGAAAATTACAGCCCCAATAGGAAAATTTTTACAATAGGAAAATGTTATATCTTATTATTCTTACGGGGAAAATAATAAAGCTGTATGTAGGTGTTTAAAGAACAACTACATGCAAAATAATAAAGATTTTCACCATCTCTGCCATCTCCTGATTTTTATACTAGTTCTACAATTATACTTGTTGTATTTTTATTCTTAAAAATATAAAAGTAAGGCAAATGAAAATGAAATTATAAGTACTTTCTCGAAACAACATATCTCGAGTACTTAGAAAGTGAATTTAAAATTATTTTCATTCAGCTAAATAAAGATGGCGCAATTTTTTTAATACCTTTATATACCTACCTCTATCAACAACGTGAAAATTCACGCTCGCGATATGAGTTATTGTATTCTTCATAGATAACGTGAAATCTCACGCTCACTGCGCTCGCGATATGAGGTAACCTACCTTGATCAGTACCTATGTCATGTCTATGTGACATCTTGCGCTCGCGATATGAGGGTTACCTATATCTCGTAAAATTTCACAATTTCTTTCGCCACTTTCCCCACCGCCAGGTAAATGCTGGGTACGCCTATAGGCGGGCGCTCAAAAGTAACCCAAAATAACGTAAAATCAATAAACATAATTAATTAATTTCAATGCGAGCATTTTTGTTTGTTTTTAAAAAATCGTAACACTACCTACATTTAGGATAGGCGCACCTTAGACCTAAACTATCGATTCTAAACGTTAATACAAACCTAAAATATTCTTGGTGAATTTTGTCTAAAGCGTCACATTACTGAGATATTTCAATTTAAAATTTATTTTTCGAAATTCCAATATCTATAATTTAAAATATCTCGGTAATGTGACGCATAAGAGAAAAATATCAAAGGTGTAGGTATGATCGTGCGCCGCGATGTTTATAAAAAAATAAGGGTATTCACAGTATGCAAGGCTAAAATGTTACATCCCCTTTCGTTGGTGCGCCACAAGGGCCCTAAAATAACACCCTGTAATTTGGTAAATTCCGTATGATCGCGATATCTCGACCTATTTCTAGCAATAAACACATGCACGAAAGAACCTCGCTCTATTTAAATACTTAACCTACATCACAATTCTACTTACATTAGAAGGTAAACGGGGTGTATGGAACAGCGTACCAGAAGCTAATAGGGGTTGTTTATGTTTAGCTAACGAAACTGAAAAAATTTCACCAAAAAATTCTTTTAGGAAATGAAAATCAATTGACTTTCCCATAAAAAAATTACCCTCTCGATCAGACAATTTGTATCGAAGCAAAAAAGAAATTAGTTTCTTATTAAAATACTGAGAATTAAATCGACAAAGTTGAGGTTATAAAAACTACAGACTAAAAATATAATTCATTTCCAATTTATCATGTTTCTTTTTTGACGCCTTATTCCATGCGACACAAACAATACTGGCCAGTTCGAAATTAAAAATAAAATTTTAAATTCCAATACAATTTCGTTTGAAAAATCGATTTCGATTCGAGTAAATATACGCGATTCCGAGAATGGAAGAAAAATAGAATAGGACTTTTGACTTTTTCAAATATAGTTTTTTGACAGTTCTTTTTTTAAATTTCATAATTTCCCTTGGGAGTTTTTGGCAACATAGTTAACCCGCCATGAGGGAACTAATGACCACTTTATAGTACATGAGATATGTCAAAGTTCTTTTAATCGCACTTTTTTTCATAAAGAGGATTAAAATCTCATTTTTACCCGGCTGGGGCAGTCTCTAGCAAAGAGTAGAGTAATAGTACTTATGTCGCTTAGAAGCATCAACTTTAGGCGCACTTATATGCGACTAAATTCGTCGTTTTTGAATAGATGGGACGAAAAATATAATATTAGCTAACCTACCGGTGAGAATATGCCTATTTCTAACTTAACGATGCTACACCATTTTGGTATTCTGCACAATCAAATTATTATCGTCATCATCATCATCTTCCTAGCCTTTTTCCCGTATATCTCGGGGACGGCTACCTAATCTAGAGGATTGAACGGGGGTACTGGTTTTTACACAGAGTGACTGCCATCAATTTTGCGGTAATGCAGTCAGATGGCAGTGCCATCTGACATCGGCAACCCAGAAGGGAAACCAGACTCAATCCTAGATTAGGTTACACACAACCTTTGAATTTCTTCGTAGGTGTGTGCAGGTTTCCTCACGATGTTTATCTTCACCGTACAAGCGCCGAATAAACGTATACATATGAAATTCGAAAACCGAAAAACATATTGGTACGTGGTGGGATTCGAACCACGACCTCCTGCACAGAAGGCCGCGGCCCTATCCACTACACCATCCGGGCATGCTTGCCTTCCGGTTAACTGTCAAAATCAAATGACATTACTTAATTGATTTTGACATATCTGTGTTTAGAAGTTAGATCTTTTAACACAATTTTAAATACTTTGTTTTTCATACTTCCGTACTGGACTGGGAGCGATAAAAAAACATACAATGTGCCAACTGCATCTCCTCCCGTGCATGCTGTAAAAACCAGCTACGAGGGTTTCAGTATACAGGATGTAATAAAAAGTACTGCGTTCCTTTAAACCACATAATTTATTAATGATATACAACACAAACCACTCATTAAATAAAATAAATAAAAATATTTAAATTTTATTAAATTTGTAAAACAGGAACAAGTAAGCTAACCGTGGTCATCCGTCATACACATAAACGGCATTCGTAAATAAAAATATTTAAATTAAAATTTTATTAGATTCAAAAAACACAAATAAGAAGGCTAGCCGTTGTCATGCACACTACCGCGCCCCGCGCCCCGCGCCCACCCGGTAGCACCGCCATCGCGCCCGCCGTAGTGTGCATGACAACGGCTAGCCTACTTATTTGTGTTTTTTGAATCTAATAAAATTTTAATTTAAATATTTTTATTTATTTTATTTTATATGTGGTTTGTGTTGTATATTACTAATACATTACGTGGTTTAAAGGAACGTAGTACTTCTTTTACACCCTGTATTGTAATTTAGGCGATGGGCTGACAACCTATCACTACAGCAATATACAAATCTATCTCTTAACTTAAATAACCCTCAAAACTTGTCAGACGTGGCGGAACGACCTTTGTTTGGGTCGTTATCGTTACGCTCTGCCTACCCCATTAAGGATAAAGGCGTGATAATATGTATGAATGTATGACCACGATTTGACAGTCCGTTTGTACTGAAATGACATTTCTGATACGAACTCGAACTCGCTGACAGTCTCATGAGGTGAGATACCTACTAAACACCCAATAGGTACCCATCGAAAAAAGATCCCAGATATTGTTAATTTATCTTATCTTAAACAACCTATCTATCTTAAACAACCCCTTAAAACTTGGTGGCGGAACGACCTTTGTATGGGTTGTTGACGCTCTGCCTACCCCGTTAGGGATAAAGGCGTGATTTATATACTGAGATATATTCTAAAGCCTGCCAGTGGTCACGTCTGCACAGAAATCTGCATACCGGTACATGGCTGACCCTTTTGTGAATTGATAAATTCAAGATGGCCGCCGAATTTAAACATTATTCTAAGACAAGCGTGTTTCACTGACGCACAGGCGAAATACATATTGTATTTAGGAGGAGGTAAGGTTGGGTGTACACTAGACGCAAAGCAACGATATTCGTTGAACTGGCCACGTGATGCAACTACAGCAACCTACGATTCTGTTGCAGACACAACTTAACTTATTTTAATTTGGTTCTGTCACTTTCTGAGATTATTTAATACAACAGCTAATTATAATTCTGTTAAAGTGACGTTTAACGCTTAAAATAAGTCGAGACCATCGAGCATGTCATCTTATTTAAGGGCCCCTTCTTCGAAATTTATGTTTCTAAATCGAGTTGTTTTCATAGAAATCATCGTATTTAAAATCCTAAAAAAATATATAGTACAGATAAACGTTTGATCTAGTGACTTTTATGGATAAAAACACAATATTTAACATTTGACTCGATAAAAAAAAAATCAGAAGTAACATCGATTTTGACAGTATTTTAAGTTTTATGAGACTTGGGTGAATGCTATTTTTTTGAAAATTTAGCAGTTCATATACTTATCAGGTTTGGCAGGGATATTAATGGATAGATTTATAATTTGGCGCTTATTTTTTTCTATATAAAATAAAAACGTAAAAATGAGCGAAAGTGTGGTTATTTTCTGTACTCCTTATACATAAAGAAAAAGACAGAGACAGGGAGCACTGGAAGAAGGGGGCCTTAAGGCGAGTAACGTCACTTTCATAAGATTATAATCAGCTGTTTGATGTATTAATGCGTCATAATCATATCATATATATTTACTATTTTTAATTATTGAATTATAAGCGCGAATTGTTTGCGCTTATAATTAAAAATAGTAAATAATAAATAAATAATGAATAATAATTAAAATTCAATGACACCCACGAATTATTTGCGCTTATAATTCAATAATTAAAAACAGTAAATAATAAATAAATAATGAATAATAAATAAAATTCAATGACACCCACGCGCCAAAAGTATGTACTGTATTTTATTTTTAATTTATTTTTTATTTTATATGTCAATGTCATTTGTTTAGTTTCTGTCTCTTTAATAATATTTCAAAGTAGAGAAAGTGACAGCGCTATCTTAAAATTAGTTAAGGAATTCTGGCCACGATTTGGCGTAAAAAATAAAATAAAACCATACCCGTCATTTTCCGTCTTGAGCGAACAGAAAAGGATGGCAGTATAGACGGACTTATACTTAATATTTATTTTAATCCTGATTCCTGTCACGTAAAATAGAACTCGTTCAAAATTTTCAAAGGATTTTGTCGGGACCCGTTCACATTACATCACGACTTAACTTGACGTAACTATCCATAGATTTTCGAACAGACAGAATTATAATGAGTCCGACTCATGGTCCAACTATACTGCTATCCTTTTCTGTCGGGTCCTTAATTTCTGGGCCACACATAGATTCATGGAACTTTGGACCAGGTCAGCCGGAATGACACACTCGAAACTGTTAATCCGAGGCTTTTCCTCCAAATACACATCCGAGCTACTAGCACTTAACGGGAATGACATCAGGATGGCAACAAAGGCCTGGGCACTGCAACCTTAACAAGCATCTCTGTAGGATGGGGCATTCAGAGTACTCCTACTGCAGATACTGCGTAGAGGAAGAGGAAACACCGACCCATCTACTCTGCGAGTGTAATGCGCTTGCGCACACTAGAAATAGGGCGACGGGCAGCTATCTGCTGCATAGTGACGAAGCCCGGTTATTAGGCCCCAAACAGATAGTGAATTTCTTTAAGAGAGCCCGTCTGGATGAGGTCCTATAGATAGTAAGGGTTAGCTACAATAGATCTTTACAGTTTGCAGTGCTGTTGGGCTGAATAGACGAACCCCTTCCTTTCAAATAATAACTCAAGACGGAAAATGACGGTTTTTTTTTTATTTTAGTTAAATCTTGTTTACGCTGAATTGTGGCTATTTTCCCTCGGTGTGCCCCAGCCCTAACGATAAGTACCTATCGACTGTCGACTAGATGAAAATAGTCGCCGTTCTGTAACTGTTCCTATTATAGCACAGAGACACCTGGACGCATTATGCCATTCATAAATGCATACATGTAAGTAGGTACTGGCGGGTACTCGACAGATTGCATTGCGACTCGTTGATATAGGTGTCGATCGGGGCAAACACTCAAAAATTTTAACCGACATTCATCTCCCTAGCCTTATCCCGTATCTCACGGTGTCGGCTACGTAATCTAGGAGATTAAACGAGGGTACTGGTTTTTACACACAGCGACTGCCATCTGACCTCCACAAATTAGAAGGGAAACGAGACCCAATCCCAGGATTGTGGCCAAACCAGCTGCCAGAGACCAACGGCCTAACGTGCCTTCCGAAACACAAAAACTCTCGAGTTGTTATACCACTACCGGTCACCCATCCCTGGCCTAACATTCGTTATCGAAATGAATAAGCACTAACGATTTTTCGTAATTTAAACTTACACACATACACATACATACACAAATCACGCCTTCATCCCTAGTGGGGTAGGCAGAGCAAAAACGACTTAAACAAAAGTCGTTCTGCCACGTCTGACAAGTTTTGAGGGTTAATACAGATGATTATGTATATTGCTAAAGTGACAGGTTGTCAGCCCATCGTCTATAAATTGCAATACACTTAAACCCTCGAATTACTTAGCTGGTTTTTACAGCATGCCCGGGAGGAGATGCAGCTAGCACATTCTATTATCGTTCCCAGTCCAGCATGGAAGATATAATTGGGTACTTGACTGGGTAGCTTAAAAAAATCAAAACGTTTATACTTAAAACTAATGGCTAAAAATATTGTGGATTTCATTCATCATAAAAAAAAAATGCACGTTTAGATTTTAATAATCGAATTAAAAGTATATAAGTTATTGATTTGATTAGTCAATATTTACTAAAATGTGACGTCATAATTTACTATTTTCATACAAAAAAGCGTTTTTGACATTTCATAAAAAGTTGCTGATTTGACTAGTTGGAAAGTAGCCAATTTAAACTTGAGCTGTCATTATTCGAATTAGAAGCGCTGTCAAAGTGACGACGGTAATACACTCAACTCAATGGCCACGATTCGGCGTAAACAAGATGAAGCTAAAATAAAACCATACTCGTCATTTTCCGTTATCCACCCTCACCAATTTGTCAAACGTTGATGCTCTGCCTAAACCATAACGTGATACGATACAGGGAGTAAAAAAATTGCTAATAAAAAAAAGCTGACCAAACTTTAGGGTGTGAAACTGATCAACTTTTCCTAATAGGTACAAGGACTAAATATGAAAAAGAAAATATTTGTTTTTTTTCATATTTTTGTTTCGACCTATGTTCCTTGGGGAAAGTTGTTCAGTTTCATGGGTAGTATTTTTTTTACCCCCGCTATGCATCCACGCCCTTGCACGAGGTTCGCTGGTTCTGCATTAGCGATTTTAATGTTCTGATGACGCAAATTCCACATGAATTTTGTATTGTCGATGGACTAGTTATCCAGTCGCGGATTTGCTTATTACAATACAAAAAACCGGTCAAGTGCGAGTCGGACTCGCTCACCGAGGCTTCCGTACCAACTTGGGGGTATTTAAAGCGAATATAGAACCCTCTCTTGAGCACAGAGAATTTTTTCACACAAAAATATGAACTGGACTAAAGACAAACTTAAGTTTGCTGTTGTCCCCATACTAGATATAGGGAGACGACTACAAAATAAGTTTGTAATGACAAGAATCCTTTTTTTTGGTGATATTTAAACAAATTTACAGTTTTTGGATTTTTTCCTTTGATTGTGCTATTAGACCCTGCTTCTTTCTAAATTTCATGACTGTAGGTCCACGGGAAGTACCCTATAGGTTTTTGAATCTTGAAGAAGGCAAAACCTATAGGGTACCTACTTCCCGATGACCTAGGATCTTGAAATTTCGCAAAATGCAATGTCCCCTAGCACAATCAAAGGAAAAAATTCAAAATCTATATTTTTTTGGTTAGAATAACAAAAAAAGTATACTTTTAGTTTTCAGTTCCCTTGCAAATAATCAAACAAACGTTCGTATCTTTTGATTGCGAGGACTCAGAAGAGTGTGATTCTTTTACACCTTAAAGGGACCGTAGACTTGAGTATTCAGTATAAATTTCAATTTGATACATTTACGCATTCCAGAGAAAAAGGGTGGTGATACACGGACAGACGGACGGACAACCAAGTGATCCTATAAGGGTTCTTTTTTTTTCTTTTGAGGTACGGAACCCTAAAAAATGGGTTACACTCCGGGAATGCCGGCAGAAGTGAATTAACGGTATCAACAGTTAAAAAAAAACCATTTTCTTTCCATGTTTCAACAGATGGCGCTAGTTGGTTTCTAAAGGCTGGTATTTAACTGCAAATCAATATTTCTTGAATTTTAATACATTTTTTTTTTCATTCATCCATTATAGGATAGGCAAAGGAACAAAGCCGTCTGATTTTTCTCAACATCTTATAGAATAAAATCCAACTGACAAACAAGAAATACTATATAGGTATGCACAGCAAAATAGTTACCTCAAAATATTCTAATTTTGGCAGAAATTTTAAACGAAATCTTTTTTATGAACGCATATCTAATAATAACTAGTGGCCAACAAACCCATTACATATTTTTTTTAAAAACGTTTTTTTTTATTGCATACCTACTGCATTTTTATTGCATCTTTTGTTTATGTAGGAGCCTCGTTTGGACACTTAAGGATAGATGCTGCGAGAAGTACAGCCCTCCGCCCCAGCGTAACTAAGTGCTGGCACCTAGCTCGCCTCTCCCTCCGCGCCTCCGGATTTTTATATATGTCAACGGAAATGTATGAAAACCGTCATTGTATACAATTCGGGTTATTTAATTTTTTAGAAGACGTGATAATAAAAAAAAACCGTTTGGAGATATTTTGATAAGATAATTATCATATTTTTACCTCGAAACAGTTTAAGATTATTGTAAAATATCTAAAATTTACGATAACCTTCACTTGACCTGAATGACGTCACAATATAACGGCACGCGGCTACCCTGGCTACCCTTTACATTTTTGAAATCATCGCTCGATAATTTCGTCATGTCAGATTTGACATTTCTAGAGATGGATCGACTAAACCCAGTACAAAGTATTTAAACCCGGATTTAACCCATTTTTGTAAATTTTTGCCCGTTTCAGAAACCAATACCAACTAAAAGACTATTCATTTTGTACCCAAGAGACGTGTTGAAAAATTTTCGGAAAATTTCGTAATATAGCACCAACATGGTGGAACCGCACTTGGTAGTGCGATATGAGTTCATAAACTATAGTTTTACATCATCTGTAAAAATTCCAAAAAATGTTAAATAACCTGGGTATATTCAAAACTCTGGGTTTTATTCGGATGATTGCTCATCACTATCTTACTTTGACAACTGTATGGCACATTCATTTCATTGCTATTTAAAAGACATAGTGCAAAATGTTTTTATTCTGCACAAGAAACGAACATTACGTTTTCGAGTGACGTCACGCGTGTGTAGTTTTTAAATTATAAAATAAAAATAATGGCTGATCTAAAACCGAAAACCATAAAATTAGTTCTTTTTTTAATTACGTAAAGATTTAGAAAAAAATATAAAATAAATATGTTTTTCATTTTATTTTGACTAGGCGAATTCCTAGGAAATGTATATACATCACCAGGGCCCCGTTTTATCAAGCTACAAGTTACAAGTTACAGGGAAAAAAGCGGCCACATTGTTAAATTAAACGGCAACACCAAACAAACCATAGTGTAATTTATGCTTTTAAAAACATAATCGAGCTGTAATCACAGTCGAGCGTTTAAAATCACAATCGAGCAAATTTTTAATCTGTATTTACAGGTGTTCACAGAAAATACAACTGTAAAATGTCTACAAGTGGTCTACAAGTTTACAGGACTTCGGACCTAGGTGATTTTGATTACAAGTGTTATTTTTGTTAAAAATCTTGAAGTATATCTTGTTTAAACCTGAAATGGGTTCACATTTATAACTTATAGTGTCAACTCACAGTTCAAAATCGCCAAAATATTAATTTTGTATAAAAAAAAAATTTTTTGAAAAGAGGTCTAACTCTGAATATGAAGTCCTCAGAGATGACGACCTATCACGCACAATCACCATCATACCGATCATAAACCCCCAAAATAATTTTTGCCATCAATGACAATGAATAGATTAAAAACTTTTCATATAACTTTTTTCGTTGGTGCTCACAGATTAAATAGTATACATGTCCTTGGTGCTGTTCTTTAACTTGTAAAATGTTCCTGTAATCCACTGTAGTCGAGATTTTTAAGTTCATAGCATAGAGTTACCATAGACTCACTTGTAACTTGTAGCTTGTAACTTGTAGATTGATAAAACAGGGCCCAGGAAATGTGTGAAATAAATTATAATACATTTCCTAGGAAATTTGTACAAATCCTAAATAACAACCGGAAATGTGTCGGTTGGTTCTCAATATGTCTGATCAGGTCAGATCTGCTCCCACGTAACGTCATTTGTAGGTACGAGTAGATAAGCAGTAGACATGCAAATTTATACATTTGCGTCTCTCTGTTACAAAATTTTCCTGAAGACAAAAATAGGTAGGTATTTATTACATAAGACCCCCAGACAAGGTACTACGACTCAAACGTAACTACTACGCGCTGCGTGTTAGCGCTAACTACGTCATCATCAGCCACAACAGTCGCTGCTGCCCATTCCCTGGATTTAGGTATCCCTTATTCGCCTTTACGACACCCGCAGAAAGTTATGATGGGGTGATGCTATTCTAACCCGGCACCACACGGGCGCTACGCGCTACGTGACAACGATTGATAAATCTTTTTTGTATTAATTAATACTTACCTACGGCACTGCACTCTGCAGTGTAATTTATATGAGTCTGACGTACGCCAGAACGTCAGACTATTGAATTCTACTGTGGCCATGGGCTCCCGATGCAGAGGTACTGTGTTCTATTTCCACAAAGTTGATATTTGTGGGAAATGCGGTAAGAAACACAACTTAACTAATATAAAAGAATACCTGGCCCGTATTTATAATCAGCTCTCAAGAGTGACAGCAAATTTAAGTGCGTATCAGAAATGTCATATCAGTACAAACCGGTCAGTCAAATCCGTACTTAATACTGCTCTCAATCTTGAGATCGCTTTATAAATACGAGCCTCTTACCTGTCATTTTCTATCGTGAATAACAGAACGGACGGCATAGATTTATTTTGATCCGGTCGTCAGTTCAAAAATCTATGGATTATTGTGTAGTCGTAAAAGTTGCTAATAGTATTCAGCCTCAAAGTAGGTAGGTGCATATCATACCATTTTACTAGTCCATTGATGCCCTGCCTAAACTGTAAAGGATATAAGCGTGATTTTATGATTTTACCACCAATACGTAATTTGGGGTGAATAGGGATCCAGGGGTGATTAGGGACAAACCCGTGGAAGGTTTTTGAGGTGCCTAGCCGAGGGTCTATTCGTTTTATTATCGAGATTTTTTTGTTTTTTAATATAGTAGAATTATTAAAGATTATAATGGCAACACTCAATTCGAAGTGAAGAAAGCCTCTAATGAATGACAGTCAGTTTAAAAAGCGGTTGGTAACGAGGATGTTTGTGACTTGCAGAAACTTTGATAAAAAAACGTGGTTTTTTGGTGTATTTTGGACAAATCTTTAGTTTGTTTGTATCTTTGCAATTCTCGGACCATTTCAACTAACGGAAAGTTGGTTTATAATCTTAATTTAATACTTTTCTAACAAAAATAAAATTACAAGATTTTTTGAAAATATATGGGGGGAATCGGGACGCCTGCAGTATAAATAGACACGAGACTGGGGTGTATAGGGACAAGAATGGGTAAAATAGGCACGGCCACTGTATTAATAGGGATGACCTCTTAGGGTTGTCAATATAGATATAAGCTGCCCTATGTATATATAAGCTCCCCTCCCATCCCATTTGCAATTTGCAATATTAATTATTTAAATAATGATAATATAATGACTAAGTCAATATTATTACATGTAAATTAGAATTTATAATCTAACACTTGACAGATGATCCCAAGATCGTTGACAACCCTGACAAATATCCCTATTTAGCCTTGTTTCGTCCTTATTAACCCCAGATCCCGGGTGAAAAGGGATGACCCATAAATCAGCGATTTCTTTGAAAAATAACATTTACACAAGATTTTTACTTAAAGTTTCGTAAAGAATACACCAAGACTCAAGTTTTGATAATATTTTAATAAAAATAAACGAAGGGAAACCATTCTAAACTTACAACTTAAAGTTGTTTTTGTCCCAATTCACCCCAAATTACTTAATTGACAAGGTAAGGTAGGTAGGACCTACAATGAATACTTGCAAATGAATGCTTATTTACCATTATCCGATATTTCACGTGTCCCTTTTTTTTCTGCTCTACTTAGGCTTAGGGTAATTTGCCATTGTTTTATAGTTGTTATGTAACATTTAGGCTTAGCACGCAGGGCGATTTTTTTCGCGCGAAATAAAATCGCGGGTGGGGCGCGGCGCGGGAGGGAATTTGTATGTGGAATCTCGCGCGATTTTTTTCCGCGAGTGCGTGCACCTTCCTTCATACAACTTCATACATCACAGATTTCTGCGGTTTTAATTCGCGCGAAAAAATCGACCTGCGTGCTAAGCCTAAATGTTACATAACAACTATAAAACAATGGCAAATTACCATGAGATTTATTGGAAACATCGCAAAAACCACGAAAAAATCTTAGCCGGGTACATTAAAAACAAAAGTAAAACCAGTGGCTCTCAAAGTTATCATAGTGGAGTTGGGGGGGTTAATTAATAGTATATTGCTAACCAAAGGATGTAAGTCATCAAATGCATACGAGGTTTTTGGCGCCCGAGCGCAGCGAGGGCGCTAATGGTACGAGTATGCATTTGATGACTTACACCATGAGGTAAGCACTATGCTTTACATATCGAATGAAAGATAAGTTAAAATTATGGGAAAATATAAGAAAATTAAAACATGAAATTACGACGAAACAGTAGGCAATACCAACTCACTATGAGCGAATTTAACCATCACAAATATATGCATTCGCGTAAGAAAAATTATCTAATTTGCAAGTAGACATTTTGTTAAGTATACTGACTGTTTAATTTGTTAATGTTTTATAATAAAATGCTAAGTAATAAATCGACAAACTCAAGTTTTGAGGTTATAAATATGTTATAAAAACCACAGAGTAAAAATTTCATAATTTTCATAATCCTATGTTTACATTTTTATGGCCTTATTCCGTGACTCTATGCGTCATATTTAGTACTGGCCAGTTCGATATTTAAATAAATTCGAATAGAATTTGTTTTAAAATCGATTCCGATTCGATTAATCATCCGATTCCGTGTGTTTGAAATAAGGCTATCAACTTTTTTTTTCTTGCAATTTGACAGTTCCTTATTCAAATTACTTTGCAGCATAGGTTTCAAAACCTATGATGCAAAGTACCACTTACATCCCGGGTTTTAGGGTTGTATGAACCACTTACTGAGCATGAGATATGTAAATATTATTGCATTCTACGATGCGACCGCGGTTTGCTTTTCTTGCGTGATACTAAGTAGATATTTTTCTTTCTATTTATATTTTTATGCAGACCTTATCTTGGCCTTGATACAGTTCGAAAACATGAGGAAAGAATTTATTGAAACTTATTATTAAGGGGGTGGTTAGTAATAATTGATGTTGCAAAGAACATTTTCTAGCCAAAATTCTGCACTTTTTCCTGCTGAAAAAAATATGATGCTGATATTCAAGATATTTACCCTTAAAAATAAATGATGAAAACACGATAAAAATAATTTTATTCGATCATAAAAAATCATAAAGTCAGGTCTTCTAAAAACGAAGGAATGTTTTAAATGAATAAAACAGCAAATTTCTATTTTCCGATTAGCACTTGCACTTATATAAATGTCGCAGGATTATGATCAAATCAGGGATTTAATCAAAAATCTAGGATTTTGCAAGACTTTGACAAATTCCTGTCTTATGAGTCAGGTTTATACCTGAGAACAATCTAGGATTTTGTCAAAACCCGGACTTTGACAAAACACTTGTCATATACTCCCGATAGGATTTTGGAAAATCCTAAGAAAATCCAGTTTTTTTAATCAAATACCCGATTTTATCATAACCCTGCGAGCTGTAGGTATTATGAATTTAAATTTGGAATAAACCGCGATGAGATAAAAGCTTACTGACGGTTATATCCAGGAAATACGCAGCAGCTTACAGATGGACATTCGGTTTCATGAGTGTAAATAAAACCACAATTCATTATGAACCTCATGAGTCTCATCAGCATCACCTTAAAAGCTTTTTAGGGTTCCGTACCTCAAAAGGAAAAAAGGAACCCTTATAGTATCACTCTGTCCGTCTGTCAAGACCATTTTTATCAGGAATTCGTGAATGTATCAAGTTGAATTTATACTGAATACTCAAGTCTAGGGTCCCTTGAAGCTGTAAAAGAATCATACTTCTAAGTCTTCGCAATCAAAAGATACGAACGTTTGTTTGATTAACTGCAAAGGAACCGAAAACTAAAAGTATACTCTTTTTGTAAAAATAAAAGTAGTTTTTGGATTTTTTCCTTCGATTTTGCTAGAAGACATTGCTTCTTGCCAAATTTCAAGATCCAAGGTCACCGGGAAGTACCCTATAGGTTTTGCCTTCCTCAAGATTCAAAAACCTATAGGGTACTTCCCGTGGACCTACAATCATGAATTTAGAAGGAAGCAGTGTCTAATAGCACAATCAAAGGAAAAAATCTAAAAACTGTAAATTTGTTCAAATATCACCAAAAAAAGGATTACAAACTTATTTTCGTAGTCGTCTCCCTATATCTAGTATGGGGACAACAACAAACTTAAGTTGGTACGGAAGCCTCGGTGAGCGAGTCCGACTCGCACTTGACTGGTTTTTTATAAACAGCTTGACTTGAACGTTTGGTACACTGACTTTAATTTTTCATTTTTAAAATTTTGTTGTTATGTCTTAGGTACAAGCGAGACCGTAGGGTCTCAGGAGGTTAATTCAATTGTATTGCTTTTACTTCTGCAACTATTAAAGTCTTTTTTATTACCATCAGGAAGACTTGGGATGTGATGGTGCTAACCTAACCTAACCTAACCCAGTGCCGGAATCCCCCATTGTAATTATACATACAGTTTGCGCACCGCTCGGTATATAAATGCCTGCATCACGCAAAGATCAAAACGCAAAATTATTTCTTTCACTCCTCATGAATGTGTGATGTGATGATAAATGATAATCAGGTAGACCGTCGTGGTGTGACCATGTGTGCCAGTTTCCTGCAATTTGGGCAGTTTTATCTGGTTTCTTTAAATAAAAAAATGCATTTTTGGACAGCTTTTCCACTAGACGGCACGTCCACGGCAACGGCAACGGCACGGTATCGTCGACGATACCGTGGAAGAGATAATGTATGAAAATCAATCAAATTATATGACACGCTTTTCCACTTACCGGCACGGCACGGCACCGGCACGTCAACGGCATGGTAGTGATTCCCACCGGTATGCGGTATCGTCACGATACCGTCGCCGGTGTATGTTGTAGGATGAATCAATAATTCGAATTTTCGCGATAACCCTAGGCAGGCATAATGTTCTTTTTTATGTGTGATTCTACAGATGATTAGTCACTGACTGTTTTTTTATTTCAAATTTTGAATTTTCACGATAGCCCTAGGGATATTATGCAAACTTGGATAATATTATAAAAAGGTGCCGATTCTGTAAATAAGACCCAGTGAAAATATATAAGCGCTCAGAATGGGATGACAGTAGGTAAAGAATGGACGCACTTATTTTGATCTTGTCAGTTCACGATTCATATTCATATTAATTTATTGCATTCACATGTTTAAAGCTTTTATTGAAATCTTTTTTAGGGTTCCGTACCCAAAGGAAAAAAATGGGACCCTAGTACTGAGACTTCGCTGTCCGTCTGTCACCAGGCTGTGATAGCTAGAGAGTTGAAATTTTCGTAAATTATGCATTGCTGTTGCCGCTATAATAACAAATCGACACGCCCAAGGAACAACAACGTAACTTGAGTTACGACAATAAATGAGTTAAGGTTATATCCTTCTTTATCATATTTTTCTCTACATTTGTGTCCAACAAACGTATCTCTAAGTGCAATAGAACCGAAGTTAGCGAGACTCACAACAAAGTAACCTGCGGTCGATTTCTGAAAAAAACACATGTTCGACGGATAAAACGTGCTATATTGATCTACAATTTTGTTTTACGGATCAAAAAGGCTCCCTTTTAAAAACGTAGCAACTATCTTTACTTACATTGTTTTTATCGTATTTTAGATAAATGTACATGCAACAATATTGCAAATTGAGTTACGTTGATTTTCTCCGTATTTTATATGAATCAAGATAAGTCATTATCATTTTAAGTTGAATTAATATGTTTTAGTCGTTTCGTTACAAATCGGAAATAGCGCATTTGAAAATTGAAACATCGTATATTTATTTAAAATTTTAAAACCAGTACTTTTTCATTCTGATTTCTTGGGAATATAATAGTAAATTGAATTACGAATATATTTTCCAGTATTTTAGTTTTTGGTGAACGGTAAATTCAGTTTAATCGGAATAAATTTGATGTTGTATTTGGGTCATTTTCCCACCCGCATTTTTAGTGCGTCCGGCGTGAAAATACTATTTTTAATCTGTAAAAACGATCTGAAATATTTTTTAACATAAAATATGGGTATTTTACTACATGGAGACATAAATTTCAATCCTATTAAATAAGTGTAATATGATTGAATTAAATCATAAAGGGCTATTTTCTAATTTTGGTGGAGTGTCCGCTACCCGATTTGCGGCAGAACAATGAAAACTTTTGTTTAAGAGACAGTTTAGTTTAGTAATTTAGAAAACTGTGATCTGATTGAACTAATTTAATATAAAAATGGAAAATTAACGCATACTGTCTAAGAAGTTTAGAAATTATAGTAACTTAAAGAAGTGTCCGGGAGAACGAACTAATTTTGGTGGTCAATTTTTGAACGCTCTTAAATCAACAATGGCTAGTTTCACAAACATTTTTCAACAGTGCGGATTTGACAGGTAATTTTGTTCTGGAATGATATTTCTGATACGACTTACTGTCACTCTTCAGAGCTGTTTATAAATACGGCCCAAAAGTTTACTTTGGCAAGACTTTTTTATGGGAATTTGGGCAGGATTTCAATTTTTGAGATGACCACACGGTAGACCGATCGAAAAATAATGTTCTTTGCTTAGAAAATCAAAACAACACCACCAGGAACGCTCGTTTCCATATTGTGCTGATGGTGTTCAGCACAATATGACCATTTATCCTAATCACACATATATTTTACTCTTTCACGTCAAAACGGCTGAAGTGATTTTAATAAAATTTGATATGGAGGTAGCTGACACCCTAGATTAATACATAGCTGACACCCTAGATTTACCCCGGGAAAATGCCTGATTCCCACGGGAAAACTCAGTAAGCCGCGGGTTAAACCACGGGGCGGAAATTTAGTAAATTATAAATATGAAAAGTAGGAAATTAAGGTTCGTATATATGAAGCGATCTCAAGATTGAGAGCAATGTTAAGTATGGATTTGACAGGTTGTTTTGTACTGAAATTACGAACTTAAAGTCACTGTCACTCTTGAGAGCTGATTATAAATACGAGCCTAAAAATTCGCTACGCGCAGGATTTGAACTGCGACCTCCGTAAATCATGTCCGACATTTCTAATCTACGTTAAAGAAAATATACAACGTGTAACAGAAAGGGTATATGCATCGAGAAAGGTGTGAATCTACCCATGAAACTGAACAACTTTCCCTAAGAAACATAGGTCGAAAAACGAAAAAAAAAAATCAAATTATTAGAGCCGCTGACTCCATTGTATGGGTAGACCATTATTTTTTTTTATCATTTTGCGACCTATGTTTCTTGGGAAAAGTTGTTCAGTTTCATGGGTAGATTCACACCCTGAAATTTGGCCAGCAATTTTTTTTACTCCCGCTTTAAAAAAATTAAAGAAAAGCTTCAAATACGCTTATGATAAGCAGCGTTGGTTCATCTCGCTGAACGCCGTCCCTTGTATAAAATTGATCGGCCATGATAAGAGAATTTCAGTATGGGAGCGACATTGCGCGGATAACATTGGCCGGGATTTTGATCTGTTTTTGAGGGTTTTGGCGGCAAAATTGGGGTCAATAGTGAAGAATCCAACTTAGGTAAGTCCAGCAAATTACATAATAAAAAAATCACGCCTATGTCCCTCAAAGGGCGTGCAGAGTTTAAGCGTTCCGAACCGCAGTGTCATGTTACCAACGACTTAACAGTTACCTATGTGGGAATAGAGTATTTGATCTCGGTAAATATCTTTCTAGTTTTTATTGGTGTCTTTGTAAAATTGTTTCAGTCAAACCGTCGCACAGAAACATAATAAATTTTAAAAAATACAAAAAATCCATTTTAAAGTTTTTCTTCCTATTAGCGTAGTGACTTTTACACAAAGTTCAGAAATTTGATAATATATTAACTATACTATACCGATAAATTCAATTTTATTGTTAAAATAGTTCATGTTTAATAAGGCCCGTATTTATAATCAGCTCTCAAGAATGACAGCGAGTTTGAGTTCGTATTGGAAATATAATTACAGTCCAAAACGACCTGTCAAATCCATACTTAATATTGCTCTCAATCTCGAGAGCGCTTTATAAATACGAGCCTTAGTGTATGTGGAAAATAAATGTGTTTGTATTTGTATTTTTGTAATATTTTGGCACGCAATCAAACTATAATCTTGTATAAGGACAAAAAATCCCGTGTAAAATCTCTATTTCTCCAAAATTTTTGTAATATTTTATCGAAATTTACTAGTCAGAAAGGCAAAAATAATTAACTTTCTGGACCCCGGTGCAACACGTGGCTTGACGATTTTTACCATAGAAATGGGCGCTTTTCCACTAGACGGCACGGCACCGGCAACGGCGACGGCACGGTACCGTCGACGGTATCGTGAATGACATAATGTATGAAAATCAATGAAATTATATGACACGCTTTTCCACTTGCCGGCACGTCACCGGCACGGCATGTCATCGATTCCCATAGGTATTGTCACGTGATCGTAGCCGTGCCGGTGCTGTGCCGTCTAGTGGAAAAGCGCCCAATACGATATTTTCCCGCGGTAAAAAGTAATACTCACGGAGAACAACCTATCAATAAATATCATAATATTCACGGTGAACAACCATTGTGAAAAACTAACTTTCTTTAAGGTATACTGAAATTATACCAGGGTTGATACCAGGGTTGATACCTACCAGGAGACGCATTTTTGAACCGCTCGTAAGCTAATACGCATACGAAAGGGCAACTTTCGCATGCGGTTTTCATACAAAATGGCATGTGAAAGTTACTCTTTCGCACGTGCATTCGATTCGAGTGGTTCAAAAATACGGCTCCAAGGTGTAAGGGCAACAATATACAAGTGCGTCACTTACCGCGCGTAGGTTCCATTCATTTTTAACACGCTGTCAATGCTTTTTGTATTGCCTATAACCACAGATAATTAATAATATTTTTCCTACATTATATAAATACATTGTTTTACATACATTATTTAAATACATTGGAGGCGTAATGGCGGAAGGATCCGCCGACGGAAAGTTCTCGCTCCGCGGCGTAGTAGTAAGTAGTTTGATATTTATATCATGCAAAATACGCTTCTAATGTATTCTACCATACCCAGGTTATGGGCCAGGGGGGTGCAAATCACTACTCAGTTTTGGGGCCACGGGGGGCAAATCACTATTCGGATGTACAAAAGTTTCTTATGATCACGTTTATACGACCTGCGACTTCTTTTATATCGGCAAATCTGGCCCGCAACATTCAAAGCTTGCCCATCCCTGGTGTAGAGTGTCGTGAGAAACTAGTGAGTTGCAATGGTAGTGCAAGTCGGAGTGAAGGCAGTCGTCGCATCCGAAAGAGGGTAGACCGATATGGTTTCCATAAGAAGACGTCAACATTCGCCTCGCCAGTCTGCTCGTGACCATGACTCATGAAACTGTGTTGAAATATCGAGGTAAAAATAAATATGATCGTGGTGATAATCTCGTTCAAAATAACAATCTAATCATAACATATCGTCAATATTTTCCAAACTACTTCTGAAATCATCTTGTTTGGCCTTCATACTTATCATAGTATATCATAGGTTACATTAGGCCCGGCGGGGTGACACATCCTATCCTATCCTACCTATACTTATCTTCACTATCTTTTTGGAATCGGTATTTGTTATCTATAAAATTGTTTGTCCTAACTGACTCATTCAGTAACGCAAAGCCAGAGCCTAAAACTAAGGTACTTAAGCTAGAATAATAAAATTTGGACCAATAACCTTATCTACACTATCTTTTTGGAATTGTATTTATCTATGGACGAAAGTGACTGATTCATCAACGCAGAGCCTAAACTACACATGGACCTACGTAACTTCGTTATAACGTAACCACCCACTAAGGGCCGTATTTATAATCAGCTCTCAAGAGTGACAGCGAATTTGAGTTCGTATCAGAAATGTCATTTCAGTACAAAACGACCTGTCAAATCAAAACTTAATATTGCTTTCAATCTTGAGATAGCTTTATAAATATGAGCCTATGAAAGGATTTTTGGAATTCCACCCCTAAAAGGGTAAAACAGTGGTTGAAAGTGCGTCAATTTTTTAAGTTAGGATCTTGTAGTTTCGTAATTTGACTAATAATTAAAATGAAGACGAGATTCAGCATTTTTTTTATTCTCTACCCCTACCGCGGAGAAGCGTTTTCAGTATGATCGACACTGTGTTTTCCATACAAACCGGGCGTACGAAGTCGCGGGCACAGCTAGTTTGCCCTATGACTGCTACATTGACAATGACAAACTGTCACTACAACAAACTGCCTCCGTGATCTAGTGGTCTGCACCATGGGCTCTCGATCCGGAGTTTAAAAACTCTGACACCAGGGTTCATCGGATCGATTCGACTCGAAACCCATACGACTGAATAAGAAGATTAGATCAATACACACATACACAAATCTGAAACCACCAAAAAGGGATTTTAGTAAACCGTTGACCCTCTGTCTACCCCTGAAGGTATTTGTATACAGGTACCTGACCTACTTTCTATACCTAAAATATATAATAACTAATAACAAAATCTGTTTGTTCAGCAAGGTCGACACATGCGATTCGGAAATACGAAACACTCGTGCGTGTCATTCAAAACGCGGAAAATGGAAATTCGACACCACTGCGTAATGCTATCGATTCGTTGAGAGCACGACTTAACTAATTCTTGACTAAAATCTCTCAGACCCCGGAGCGTGAAATCCCATCAAGCCGTAGTTACGATTTCATATTGAAACGGTAAAATCAAACTCAACTAAAGGGGATGTAACATTTTTGTATGGAGCCTGGCATAGTGTGAATGGCAACCCTTGTATTTTTTAAACAATGTCGCGCGGCGCACAATAAAACCTAAACCATTGGATTCTACGCACAAATAGAAATCAAAAGTAGCCTCTGTGTTTTTTTGTTTAAGCGTCACATTACCGAGATATTTTAAATCAAAGACATCGTAAATTCGAAATATCAATTTTAAAATTAAAATATCTCAGTAATGTGACGCTTTAGTCAAAAATCACCAAGTATATTTTAAGGTTTTTATTTACGTGTAGAATCGAATAGTTTGGGTCTTACTTATCGTGCGCCGAATTTTTTGTAAAATATAGGTAGGGGTCTCCATTCACACTATGCCAAAAATGTTACACATAATAAAATGCCACATATCTGTGTATCTAATTTAGTTTCATTTTTTTTTGTTTCAGATGCGGCAATGGCTAACATCTCCGATAGTGGACCAAGCTTCTCCTTAATAATGGAATCCCACAAAACAACGAACCAGTGTGAAACCCCCTTAAATGTAGACTATAGACTACTTCATATGAAACTAGTATTCGGGCTCATAAGTTGGATGTATGAAACTATAGTTCATTATAGTTTGGTGATTCAATTAATTGTGATATCTTTTATAGTTTTGTTTATATTGTACAGAAGCTATGTAAATCCTGAAGTTTATATCAAGGTAAGTCAATCTTTGTGTTATTTTAAAAACCGAAATTTTGAAACCCAAATTCCATATTCCCGAAAACAATTCAACTTTTCTTAAATTCCCTTTTTTTTCGTTGTACAGAAGTTACAAAATCCATATTAATAAAATTCCGAATATTATTTACCTTGTTTTTTGTTTAACCATTGACATATACCTATCACAGATCAACTTTTTACCACAGTAACGAAATCCAACTATATCTTTATTCCACCACTCTGTTTTACAAATATATTTATTCCAAAACATTATCTTACCAAAATGTTAAAATGCAAATAAACCTTTTTCAAAATTGCAATAGCCAGACATTTTAAAAATTTGGGAACAGTAGGTATTTCTGGAAAATGATATTTATGGAAAATATAGGTTTGGGATTATATTAATATCTCAAACAAATCATATGTAAAAAAAAATACTGGCAACCATTTTCGTGATATTAAAATTCGGAATATAGAATTTCGGAGGTACGATAATATGTTACCTCTTAAAATTCGAACCTGAGTCTTGCTATAGAGACGGGTTGTCAACCTTTTTGCCAATAACCTAAACCTCATCCACAAAATCATCAACCTCTACTGATTGCTACATTTTCCCGGGAAAGGACAGCTAGAACATTGTATGTTTTTCCAGCACCCCCAAGGCAAAGCACTGGTCTAAATCGATTTGAACCATCAAAATGGCAGAAGAAAAAGATGAAGCGACTATGTTTGGCTTATCTATACATTGTCTGATCGAGGTGGATATTTTGTATGGAAAAGCCAAAATAAATAATCATTTCCTGAAAGAATTTCCTGATGAAAGTTGTTCAGTGTCGTTGACTGAGCACAGAGCAACCCCTATAGTTTGTGGGATGCTGTTCCTTACACCCCGTATATTTTCAGGAACTAACAGACGTAGGATTCGACCACATCCCCGCAGGCCCTGACAGGGCGGCGAGGATAGCTCGAGCCCAGTCTTCAAGGAGGCTCGGCATCAAGATTCCTCCGCCGTACCCCAATGGATGGTTCTCCATAGCTGAGAGTAGGGATCTCAAAACTGGAGGAGTTTTAGCTGTTGATGCTTTAGGTAAGTCATTTTAGTATCTTGGTTGGTTCCTTTAGAGCTCAGCCTTAAGGAAGACTTCAAGAAGACTTAGCTCTAATAGGTGGTTCTCCATAGCAGAGAGTAGGGTCGGCAAAACTGGAGGGGTTCTGGCTGTCGATGCTTTAGGCAACTTTGGGTAAGATGACGTCAACAGTTTAAAAACACTGAACAGCAAGATTGAACTACGATACAATGGCACTCCCTCCTGCCCGATGAGCGGTGGTCTACTGAGTACACGCTGGAACGGATGCAAAGATCTGCAGTCCAGGTTCAGTAGCGAGGCCATGTCCAGCAGTGGACAAATGATGATGCAATGTTTGTTAACACGGATGATGTAACATCTTCACAAATAGGAACCCAGAGACAGAGAGTCACAATTGTGCCCGATTGCCCATTCCACCTCTTGCTTGGTGGTGATACCGGTTTGTAACACCAGCACCATCAAGGATAACCACCGGGTCGTAGGAGGCAGACAAGCAGACGGGGC
>JARACY010002907.1:0-37814 GCA_029255725.1 Scrobipalpa atriplicella | reverse complement strand
AAATAAATAAGTATTGTATTTTACAAAACACTCATTTACCATTTACTTGGGGAGTAAGGTGAATCGGCCAGCCTTGTGCAAAAGTGTACCTAGTCAGTTGCCACCTATCTCTATTTCAATATATTCCTAGTACTTTCTAAAGTCAAAGTTTGTTTAATTTGAATTTGTGATTGTGAAGAAAGATTAAAATAACACACATCTTTTAAAGGTATTACATATTCAGTGAAGTAAAGCACACGTTCACATCGTTACACAATAACCGGAGTATTTGTTAGCAAACATCTCACAAGCCAACCCGAGCCGTGTGAATCTTCCAGCCAACATTATGTACATACAATTTGTACCGAATAGTAACACTCGTCTGCCAGGAGCCATCAATCTACGTCACTAGAGGGGCGGTTCCACTGAGCTCCATAAACTAATAAATAATACAGAGAATAGATTTGTATTTCGTTTACTTACGTATAATCTTTTAATATCATTCATAGAGAAGTTTGTATGTTTCAATCTGTCACGGATTAACTTAACTAAATGCTCCTGCCCTCATAGCGATAGCCATTTTATCACATCTACCTGTCAAATTGTATGGAAGTTTGACAGGTAGATGCAATATTGTTATCGCGCGGCGGTTTAATATTATTTTATATAATTATTTATTCCACAGATTTTCAAATAAAGAAAAATCCAAATATTAGAAGCATTTCCCAAAAAGTGCTAGCTAAATTCATTTTAATTATAACTATAGATAGAATCAATATCCGTTCAAACAGAATTCCTTTACCACAGTACAAACTAAGTAAACCCGCGAGGGAACTGAACTTGAAGTTATGAGCGAAATTGTAGTTAACTCAAACTGACTTGTAAAACAACAAGAGCTCAATAAACGTCAACCAAGGATAATAGTCTTTGGCCCGTATTTATAATCAGCTCTCAAGAGTGACAGCGAGTTTGAGTTCGTATCAGAATCGTCATTCAATACAAAATGACTGTCAAATCCACACTCAATATTGCTCTCAATCTTGAGATGGCTTTATAAATACCAGCCTTTGATGATTAGATACCATGGACATTTTAAGAAGATTTTGATTTTGGTAGCTTTTTATATCAAGGACGCGTGTTTGGGTAAAGGCAAGGGAAGGGTAGAAGTAATGTATTTATCATTAATATTATAGTCGAGATTATCTACACACAAGTTCAGCTTATATAGCTGATTAGCAAAGATATCGTATTACAATACAACCTTAGCTTCTTTGGGTTGCATTAATACATTCAGGCTCTTTTTTCCTTTTGTCAGTGACATGAAATGCCTATATCTATTAATTTGAGTAAGGTTACGAATTTCAACCAACACAGAAAATCTTTTCTTTCCATAAATTCCAGAAACATCCTGTAGCATGCATGAAAACTCTTCATCATCATCATCAGCCACATAAATCAATCTAAATTATTGAAGTTTTGGTAACTCGCCCATTATCTTGATGAGTTTCTGGACATTGCGGTCTCTGGGGGGGTCTCATTTTGAAAGATCATTTGTTTGAATAAAAGTGTCTGACCGCAGGTGCTAATGTTAGGAGAGATAGACAGTTATTTCAAATATTTAAGACAAAGGAACATTATCTTAATTTAATTATATTAATTCATTATTGTTAAAACAAAATGTACAAGATCGCAAAATAGAGCTCCCCATTGCTGAAAAAAATTTATAAATAGAGATCGTTTTTTAAATTGCGTATTTCTATTGCTTTTTGATGGGCTATAGACAAGAGTTAAAGGATGAGCTTATTTATTACAGATCACCTCAAACATATTTCAAACATAAGTGATAAGATGCGACTTTTAGAAATTAAAGAGTACTAGTTAACATGGAAAACTATATATGAAAAAAAGTTAAATGAATCTAAAGATTATGATTCCATTGGACCAACAATATTTTCTACAACAATCCAAACCAAACAAATAAAGAAAGCTTATAAGTATTACCGTTTCTAAATAAACAGCAGCTGTACTACACTAAAGTAACCTAGATTTAAAACTTTAGATAGAATATAACGCGTAAACAAGTAAAAGAAATAAAAGGATATCAAAGTACAATAGAGAGATAGGAAAGAGGATACAAGTGTAAATACTTATCCCGACTAGATTTTAGTTCCACCACAGTGGAAAGTAGAAACAGAAAAATGTTTTTGCAGACAAGAAAACCAGATCATTTTAGAAAAACCTTCATGCTAGCTATTTTGGTTCGCGCCGCCGGTTCGCAAAGCAACCGAATTTTAAGTAAAATAAGTACCTAGTGTACCTACTTATACCTAAGCTGATAAGCTGATCTCTCTGAATATGACCAATTTATTTAGGTAGGTAACTTCTATAAAGACGTTTTCTGTTCCTAATTTCTACTGTTTCATGGGGGCAATACTTACTTATACTTACAATTTAATAAAATGTGTAGCATGAGCTCGAAAGCCTTCTTTTATCACATCTACCGATCTGTCAAATTGAATGAAAATTTGACAGGTAAGTTAGTAGATGCGATATAGCGCGGCTGCATGCTACGGGGGCAGAATATACCTGAATTGATTCTGTGAAGTGCCAGTAGAGTAGTAGATTTCAATGGATTTCCATTTACTTAGAATGACTAATTCTGAGAATTTGGGTGTCAAATTATGCCCTAGTTCTTCTCCTTCTACACAAACTAGATATACAGTTTAACTCAATTAAAGGTTCCCTTACTGAATTCATATGCATGAATATGAGCAGAGTTTACCCAAACCGAAGTAAAGCCAGGCCGAACTGTCCGGACTCTGACCGCGTGCGTGACCGAGGTACGCAAACACCTTTAGGGTTCTTACAGACGGGTGTTACTATTCGGTACAAATTGTATGTACATAATGTTGGCTGGAAGATTCACACGGCTCGGGTTGGCTTGTGAGATGTTTGCTAACAAATACTCCGGTTATTGTGTAACGATGTGAACGTGTGCTTTACTTCACTGAATATGTAATACCTATAAAAGATGTGTGTTATTTTAATCTTTCTTCACAATCACAAATTCAAATTAAACAAACTTTGACTTTAGAAAGTACTAGGAATATATTGAAATAGAGATAGGTGGCAACTGACTAGGTACACTTTTGCACAAGGCTGGCCGATTCACCTTACTCCCCAAGTAAATGGTAAATGAGTGTTTTGTAAAATACAATACTTATTTATTTATTTAACAATTTATTGTACACAAGAAATTACATAAAAACAGGACATATGAATGAATGAATGAATGACAATTTATTTGCGAGAAATATGGTACAATAGATGTTGAAGTACAAAAATATATCAGAATCACATAATTTCGTCAGTTTCGTGACATGCAAATGTTAACATACTTAAAAATAATGAAGTTTTTCTATTAAGATGTCAATAACAGAGATAAAATTTAAGGATAATATTTAAATAACAATAGGTAATTAAGAAATATTAAGTCTTAAACTCTAAATCAAAAGGTAAAATATCATATTTATTAATTCATTTCACATTATATCAGTATCACTATATAAAAATATTAAATATGTCAACATTAAAAAAAATATATTTAAATGTCAAAATGTTTCACTGCACACAACAATTAAAAATATATCTATATCATTATTGCTATAAAAAAATGATTCTTTCTTGTAGTCATAAAACTCTTTGAGATTATAAAAACATCTATCACACAGCCAGTTGAATAATTTTCTTTTAAATATTGAAAATGGTAAGTTTCTAATTTCCTCTGCTAAAGTATTGTAAATTCTTACTACCATTCGAGAGCAATTTTTGTCAAATAAGGCGCCTTTTCCGCGTGGTAGGACCAGATTATTTGGATACCTAGTGTTGAACTGGGTGATTTGCCTTTTGGATTTAAATAAATGTAAATTTTTCTTAACAAAACAGGCAACTTCGAATATGTATAAAGACGGCAAAGGTAGGATTCTTAATTTACGAAATAGTGGACGACAAGAGTCGAGAGGTGCAGCATTACACAGCGCCCTGATACACCGTTTTTGAATAACAAACGCATCATACAAATTTCCGGAGTTACCCCAGAGCACTAAGCCATAACGTAAAACGGACGCAACATAGCCGTGATAAGCCATGAGGGCTGTATCATGCCTGATATAGAACGGATTCTATATAAGGCATACACGAATCTACTTAATCGGCTGCACATATTTTTAATGTGGGGGCCCCATAAAAAACAAGGACACAACAGGCACTGCTTATTTCTAATAAGAAATTTCTTACAGCAGACCTACAGAAGTGATACTTGTGTGGTCAAGGTTTATAATTCAAAATATTGTGGATCTTATTCAATTTTCGAATTATTGCGAAAAATAAAAATTATTATGTGTTAAAACAATTTTATAAGTTACTTTGACTCTAGCCAATTTACAATTCCACGTGTCATAAAAATTTGCTGATTTTACTAGTAGGAAAGTAGCGTATTTCAGGTAAAGTAGACACTTTACTTGGTTCAGTCGGTCATTTCAATGATCCTAGTCAAACATGACGCATTTGTCATTTAACCATTTACCCCGGGTTGAATCAAGCATGTCCTTGCAACCGACTGCCCGGTTAACCGGGTATGTGCTTGTTAGAGCCGGGTACAAGCTGGATGACGTCATCAAGTCAATCAGAACAAATTGAATATGTCAACGCGTCAGCGCCGACGCCATGTCACTTTTCAAAGGACCGCCAATAATTGGATTGCGAGAATTACATTCATGCATGGATAGAAGCGTTTGATTACTATTTCCGGACGAAAATTATAGAAAGTGTGGTTTGGTTTGTGTATATCGGTTTATAAATTAACTCGATTAATCTCACAACTTAGCTTTGCTTAATTCTAAGCATGATTTTTACATGAGAACTAAAATGTTTATGCCACGGTAGAAAGTAAAAGTGAATAATTATTATTTGATTTCCTAGATTAGAAGTTATACATGCGAAAACTTTATTAACCATCTAAGTGTAAAAAAAACAGAAATTTTCCCGACGCAAGTAGCTTGCGCGCAAGTTGCAAGTTACATGTAACTTGCGCAATAAAAACCTCAACATACATGCAAGCTGCAAGTTGCATGCATATAGATTTAAAACATCTTGCTGTGTTCTGAGCGGAGTGAGCCTGGTTACAGAGGGACTAGTGAACAATGAACACGTCTCGACTGGGGATAAAGCGGCATTGATCTAAGCAAATAGCGCTCGAGACGATGTATCAGAGAGGGTTTATCTAGTAACCACACGCAAGAATTAGACTTAATTTGTGCTCTTTTTCTATATATTGTTTTTTTTTAAGACAATGAAAGACCTGATCAACCCTGGCGTCATAGTTTCAAACCGCCAAATGAAATAGGCCTGTGACATGGTTTGTGGGACGACCACTAATAAAATTATCACAGACAGCGACAGGTCGCGACGTTGATCTGATTTGTTCCATAGGCTCAACAGAAACAAAATATCATAGAAATAGGATAGTAGTTGATCATAAAATTGTTCTTACTAGATATTTCACAGTGAATTCCAGTAATTGAAATATAATTATCTGTAAAACCTGTTGTATAAACGTATTTAAATTATGATCACAAACATCAAACTCACGAAATACACGCATTTGTTTAAAATTCTTTGTCTGTCTGTACATTAGGTTGTCAAGTGTGTAACAAATTACACAATCGAAGTAATGCCTCTGTCTTGGTTCACCGTGATTGATGTAAGAAGATCCTCTGTAGAGCATGTTTTGAACGCGCCTTGTTTCCTACAAATGTTTCTAACAAGTAATATTAAAAAAAAATAGAAGATCCAACTGCGTAAAAGCAAACTTTGAAACTTGAAATCGAAAAATGAAGAATGATGAGAAAAACCTAATTATTTTTCTAAAACCCACATAACAGAGTTAGTTCGTTAGCTTTCTTTTCAATCAGTTAACTGGTTGTTCGTTCGCCATAACATTATTTTGATTTGGTAGGATTGTGTCTTTCATGATATTTAACAAATTAAAGACTGTCAAATATTCGTCTGAAGGACTTAGCATTAAAATCGACTCATGAGTTTAGTATCTATTCTACAGAGCGCTACAAGAGGACAAAACTTACATACCGAAGTAGATATATTTCACAGATAAAAACATTACCCTTCCTTGTTTCGCGAGTAGAGTAACAAGGACACGAACCGCTGCCGGGTATTTACGCTTGTTAATGTTTACGAACGCAACATCAAAGAAGAGGACAAAATTAGCAAACATTTTAAATTACATGAAATACTACCCTGTACTGTACCTCGCAAATCAGGTTTGGAATTGCGTGTTTAATTTCTACATGTAAGTAGTTACTTTTATTTATTCAAAAATTAGATTTTATTCAGAGTTTAAAGCCAGGTTTCCATTATGCAATGCAAGTACTTGTAAGCAAGTAGGAAGTCATACTAGCGTACAAGTTTTTTTTTTACTTGGAATGGGTTAGCTCTTGACTCTAGATACAAAGGTCAGCGATGACCGTGACAGAGTCGACGATGGCGCGAGCTAACCCAGAAGACGCCTGTTAAGGCACTGGTAGTCTCACGCACCGACGGAACACAGCAAGATGTTTTAAATCTATATGCATGCAACTTGCAGCTTGCATGTATGTTGAGGTTTTTATTGCGCAAGTTACATGTAACTTGCAACTTGCGCGCAAGCTACTTGCGTCGGGAAAATTTCTGTTTTTTTTACACTTAGATGGTTAATAAAGTTTTCGCATGTATAACTTCTAATCTAGGAAATCAAATAATAATTATTCACTTTTACTTTCTACCGTGGCATAAACATTTTAGTTCTCATGTAAAAATCATGCTTAGAATTAAGCAAAGCTAAGTTGTGAGATTAATCGAGTTAATTTATAAACCGATATACACAAACCAAACCACACTTTCTATAATTTTCGTCCGGAAATAGTAATCAAACGCTTCTATCCATGCATGAATGTAATTCTCGCAATCCAATTATTGGCGGTCCTTTGAAAAGTGACATGGCGTCGGCGCTGACGCGTTGACATATTCAATTTGTTCTGATTGACTTGATGACGTCATCCAGCTTGTACCCGGCTCTAACAAGCACATACCCGGTTAACCGGGCAGTCGGTTGCAAGGACATGCTTGATTCAACCCGGGTAAATGGTTAAATGACAAATGCGTCATGTTTGACTAGGATCATTGAAATGACCGACTGAACCAAGTAAAGTGTCTACTTTACCTGAAATACGCTACTTTCCTACTAGTAAAATCAGCAAATTTTTATGACACGTGGAATTGTAAATTGGCTAGAGTCAAAGTAACTTATAAAATTGTTTTAACACATAATAATTTTTATTTTTCGCAATAATTCGAAAATTGAATAAGATCCACAATATTTTGAATTATAAACCTTGACCACACAAGTATCACTTCTGTAGGTCTGCTGTAAGAAATTTCTTATTAGAAATAAGCAGTGCCTGTTGTGTCCTTGTTTTTTATGGGGCCCCCACATTAAAAATATGTGCAGCCGATTAAGTAGATTCGTGTATGCCTTATATAGAATCCGTTCTATATCAGGCATGATACAGCCCTCATGGCTTATCACGGCTATGTTGCGTCCGTTTTACGTTATGGCTTAGTGCTCTGGGGTAACTCCGGAAATTTGTATGATGCGTTTGTTATTCAAAAACGGTGTATCAGGGCGCTGTGTAATGCTGCACCTCTCGACTCTTGTCGTCCACTATTTCGTAAATTAAGAATCCTACCTTTGCCGTCTTTATACATATTCGAAGTTGCCTGTTTTGTTAAGAAAAATTTACATTTATTTAAATCCAAAAGGCAAATCACCCAGTTCAACACTAGGTATCCAAATAATCTGGTCCTACCACGCGGAAAAGGCGCCTTATTTGACAAAAATTGCTCTCGAATGGTAGTAAGAATTTACAATACTTTAGCAGAGGAAATTAGAAACTTACCATTTTCAATATTTAAAAGAAAATTATTCAACTGGCTGTGTGATAGATGTTTTTATAATCTCAAAGAGTTTTATGACTACAAGAAAGAATCATTTTTTTTATAGCAATAATGATATAGATATATTTTTAATTGTTGTGTGCAGTGAAACATTTTGACATTTAAATATATTTTTTTTAATGTTGACATATTTAATATTTTTATATAGTGATACTGATATAATGTGAAATGAATTAATAAATATGATATTTTACCTTTTGATTTAGAGTTTAAGACTTAATATTTCTTAATTACCTATTGTTATTTAAATATTATCCTTAAATTTTATCTCTGTTATTGACATCTTAATAGAAAAACTTCATTATTTTTAAGTATGTTAACATTTGCATGTCACGAAACTGACGAAATTATGTGATTCTGATATATTTTTGTACTTCAACATCTATTGTACCATATTTTCTCGCAAATAAATTTTCATTCATTCATTCATTCATATGTCCTGTTTTTATGTAATTTCTTGTGTACAATAAATTGTTAAATAAATAAATAAGTATTGTATTTTACAAAACACTCATTTACCATTTACTTGGGGAGTAAGGTGAATCGGCCAGCCTTGTGCAAAAGTGTACCTAGTCAGTTGCCACCTATCTCTATTTCAATATATTCCTAGTACTTTCTAAAGTCAAAGTTTGTTTAATTTGAATTTGTGATTGTGAAGAAAGATTAAAATAACACACATCTTTTATAGGTATTACATATTCAGTGAAGTAAAGCACACGTTCACATCGTTACACAATAACCGGAGTATTTGTTAGCAAACATCTCACAAGCCAACCCGAGCCGTGTGAATCTTCCAGCCAACATTATGTACATACAATTTGTACCGAATAGTAACACTCGTCTGCCAGGAGCCATCAATCTACGTCACTAGAGGGGCGGTTCCACTGAGCTCCATAAACTAATAAATAATACAGAGAATAGATTTGTATTTCGTTTACTTACGTATAATCTTTTAATATCATTCATAGAGAAGTTTGTATGTTTCAATCTGTCACGGATTAACTTAACTAAATGCTCCTGCCCTCATAGCGATAGCCATTTTATCACATCTACCTGTCAAATTGTATGGAAGTTTGACAGGTAGATGCAATATTGTTATCGCGCGGCGGTTTAATATTATTTTATATAATTATTTATTCCACAGATTTTCAAATAAAGAAAAATCCAAATATTAGAAGCATTTCCCAAAAAAGTGCTAGCTAAATTCATTTTAATTATAACTATAGATAGAATCAATATCCGTTCAAACAGAATTCCTTTACCACAGTACAAACTAAGTAAACCCGCGAGGGAACTGAACTTGAAGTTATGAGCGAAATTGTAGTTAACTCAAACTGACTTGTAAAACAACAAGAGCTCAATAAACGTCAACCAAGGATAATAGTCTTTGGCCCGTATTTATAATCAGCTCTCAAGAGTGACAGCGAGTTTGAGTTCGTATCAGAATCGTCATTCCAATACAAAATGACCTGTCAAATCCACACTCAATATTGCTCTCAATCTTGAGATGGCTTTATAAATACCAGCCTTTGATGATTAGATACCATGGACATTTTAAGAAGATTTTGATTTTGGTAGCTTTTTATATCAAGGACGCGTGTTTGGGTAAAGGCAAGGGAAGGGTAGAAGTAATGTATTTATCATTAATATTATAGTCGAGATTATCTACACACAAGTTCAGCTTATATAGCTGATTAGCAAAGATATCGTATTACAATACAACCTTAGCTTCTTTGGGTTGCATTAATACATTCAGGCTCTTTTTTTCCTTTTGTCAGTGACATGAAATGCCTATATCTATTAATTTGAGTAAGGTTACGAATTTCAACCAACACAGAAAATCTTTTCTTTCCATAAATTCCAGAAACATCCTGTAGCATGCATGAAAACTCTTCATCATCATCATCAGCCACATAAATCAATCTAAATTATTGAAGTTTTGGTAACTCGCCCATTATCTTGATGAGTTTCTGGACATTGCGGTCTCTGGGGGGGTCTCATTTTGAAAGATCATTTGTTTGAATAAAAGTGTCTGACCGCAGGTGCTAATGTTAGGAGAGATAGACAGTTATTTCAAATATTTAAGACAAAGGAACATTATCTTAATTTAATTATATTAATTCATTATTGTTAAAACAAAATGTACAAGATCGCAAAATAGAGCTCCCCATTGCTGAAAAAAATTTATAAATAGAGATCGTTTTTTAAAATGCGTATTTCTATTGCTTTTTGATGGGCTATAGACAAGAGTTAAAGGATGAGCTTATTTATTACAGATCACCTCAAACATATTTCAAACATAAAGTGATAAGATGCGACTTTTAGAAATTAAAGAGTACTAGTTAACATGGGAAAACTATATATGAAAAAAAGTTAAATGAATCTAAAGATTATGATTCCATTGGACCAACAATATTTTCTACAACAATCCAAACCAAACAAATAAAGAAAGCTTATAAGTATTACCGTTTCTAAATAAACAGCAGCTGTACTACACTAAAGTAAACCTAGATTTAAAACTTTAGATAGAATATAACGCGTAAACAAGTAAAAGAAATAAAAGGATATCAAAGTACAATAGAGAGATAGGAAAGAGGATACAAGTGTAAATACTTATCCCCGACTAGATTTTAGTTCCACCACAGTGGAAAGTAGAAACAGAAAAATGTTTTTGCAGACAAGAAAACCAGATCATTTTAGAAAAACCTTCATGCTAGCTATTTTGGTTCGCGCCGCCGGTTCGCAAAGCAACCGAATTTTAAGTAAAATAAGTACCTAGTGTACCTACTTATACCTAAGCTGATAAGCTGATCTCTCTGAATATGACCAATTTATTTAGGTAGGTAACTTCTATAAAGACGTTTTCTGTTCCTAATTTCTACTGTTTCATGGGGGCAATACTTACTTATACTTACAATTTAATAAAATGTGTAGCATGAGCTCGAAAGCCTTCTTTTATCACATCTACCGATCTGTCAAATTGAATGAAAATTTGACAGGTAAGTTAGTAGATGCGATATAGCGCGGCTGCATGCTACGGGGGCAGAATATACCTGAATTGATTCTGTGAAGTGCCAGTAGAGTAGTAGATTTCAATGGATTTCCATTTACTTAGAATGACTAAATTCTGAGAATTTGGGTGTCAAATTATGCCCTAGTTCTTCTCCTTCTACACAAACTAGATATACAGTTTAACTCAATTAAAGGTTCCCTTACTGAATTCATATGCATGAATATGAGCAGAGTTTACCCAAACCGAAGTAAAGCCAGGCCGAACTGTCCGGACTCTGACCGCGTGCGTGACCGAGGTACGCAAACACCTTTAGGGTTCTTACAGACGGGCGGCACTTTGACGCCGGTACGCAGTTGAGGGCTGCCATTGATGAGGACCGGCTTTTACGTTAGTTGAGACAATAATGGCGCCACAACAAGTAATACAAATTCAGAAATACGGTATCGAAGTATTTCACTCATATAAAAGTTCGTCACTCATGTCTAGTCGCATTTCAGTTCTCTGACCTCCGATCAGGCGGGTGCGCACACTAAAGTTATACTGTTTATTTAGCTAAGCATGGATTTATGAATTACTCTACTTATCAATCACACACCTGCTGCTGTGAAAATGCCGCCCGTCTGTAAGAGCACTTACAAGTACAGGTGAGCTCTGATTAAATATTAAGATTGTATAACAAACAACTTTTACTTGGAACAAAGTGTAGTTGGTAAATATAATATTCAGAAGTATTCTTGGTTGCTCAGCCCTAGCAATTTCTTAATCAAGATTTACTGCTAGGTATATTTTTGCTTGCAATTACAGTTTGATGTAAAATTTAAGGAAATGGAATAGCGCATTGCACTTATTTGTTATTGTTGAACTAATTATATCATGCATATATTTTTTTTCATTGGGCCATACATATGTACATCGAGCACCTAGCACCATTTTTAATGGCAGGCCCAATATTTTTTCATGTTTCGATCTATGTTTCTAGGGGAAAGGAAGGTTCATACCCTAAAGTGTCGACGGCATTATTTTTACACCCAACAGAAACGTGTACAAAGCACGAAAGTCTTAAACAAATGTAACTAAATAGCTTTATGTCTAAAGTTTAGTAAAAAACTGTCGGGAAGCGTTTATGTAGCGTCTCGCTTCCAATTGGCAATGAGTTCCGCGTCATTAGTCCGGGAGCAACCGCCTGAAACCTTACTTGCACGCCAGGGGAACTCACAGCAGAGATACTATCGATAACTGGCTCCCGTTACCTTTAGTTACTGAATTTCTTGTTGTGAATGTTTTAGAGTAAATCTTTCATAATATTTAATGTGTTTTGTTTTTCATATAATACAGGGGTAAAAAAAATGTCTCGTCAAATAAAATTAGGTGTTTGGCAGAGCTTAATCTTATTAAACACTGTTTAGCTTTTCGCCCGCAATTTTACAGATAAATGAGTTTTTCCGTGGAAATAAATGTTTACGCCAGTTATATCCCGATTTTTCCAGTAGATGAAGCGTGACTGAGCAAGAGATAATCTAAACATCCAATCAATCAAATATTCAAACATCCAAATCTTCGCATTTGTAATATTAGTAGAAAATCTCGAAAGTTATCCAAACTCTGTCAACTTGCACCATGGAAGAACAATATTGACAATTCACTCATTGGAGAACATCATATTCTATCTATTTCTTGTAAATCAAGGCATTCTATTTTTTAAGTTATAGTCTAGTCTCCATCTGACGACATATCTGCAGAATCAGCCATATATATTAAGGAATCTAGATTTTATATCGTGGTGGTACTTGCATTCTTTTATTGAACATTTTACCGAAAATACCTTACTAAAATACAATGTTGGTTCACAGATTTCTATTGAGAAAAGAATAATGTTTTATTCCCTTCTGCATTTAAGCATCAAAGAATAAAACTTTTAAGGTTAAGTAAAGTATCTCGGTATTATACCTTTTAGTTCTGTTGATTTTTATATCTAAGGAGATCCACTTTCTAGGGGCATTACAAACTAGAACTTACAAATAAAAAACTTACCGAGCTGGAAGTACCCTGAGGGGCAGAAATGCTGAAACTTCAAAGCGGAAAATTGTTTACACAAAAAGTCAGATTAAAAAGGAAAGTCTTTTTAAAATTATATTCCATGGAGAGAATTCGTCAGGTTTGTACAGACTTGGCGATTGTATGCGAATTCAAAACTACTGTAAAAAATATGAACTACGTCAAAGGCTTGATCAACTAGGTAAGTCACATTTCTTCTCTTAAAGTCATATTTATTTTACCCTATCTTTACTAGAGTCGCTCTTTGAAAGCAATGCAATTACATAAGTATGTCCAATGAAATAAATAAAAAATTGTTATAAGATTTTTATAGAACCAATTCTTATTTAGTTTCTATTACTTTGTTGTAGAGTTGTATTTTACTTTGTGGTTTGAGCTCATACAATTTTAAGATATTATTTAAGTATCGGCCACTAGTGAAAAGCCTATTAGCCATTTAAGTCGCCAGAATTTCAGATTTTCTTGTTCCTGCATTCGTGTATGAATCCGTATATAGATCCGTACAGACCTATAAAATGATATTCCACGAAGGAAAGTCGTACGATCAGCATTTCAGCCGGCTTATAAGCATAAAAGGGTGCTTGAGCTCTTCCAGTCGCCGGGAAATTGCTTAAGTATTCTTATCACGGCAGGTTAATAAAATATTCAATGTCTTAGGATTCGGCTAAAATTCTTCGGCGATTCGGCTTTTATTCGCAAATGGGTGATAAATGTGTTTAACAGGCGTTCTGTGTGATACGCTTTACACTCACGAGAACACTTGCGGTATCCCACACTTAAGATTTGTGGGTTAATGATTTACTCGTATGAAAATTGACTGTAAGCTTCTTGTATTTTTATAATAGCTGGATTCAAAGAGCCAGGGCACAGTAACGAACCTGGTAGAGGCCAATTTCTAGCAGAAGATGTAGATTGTTTATGATTTTTAAAAGGAATGTTTGTGTAAACTAATGTTAAGCTATTAACAGCAGCAGAGCTTTAGGAAAACCGAAATAGTTTCGTAAAACATGATAATTGCAAATTATAAGTAGTAGGCCAATTTGTAAGTACCTACCAATGGCTTCAAATATTTATTGTGTCTCTGAGCTTTTATAAAAAAAGATAGATTAACGAACGGTCAAACGTAATACTATTTTTTAAATAAAATTACAAAATAAGCAAGTTCAGGAACTAAATATCCGATAAAAGCAAAAGCACATAAGTTCCATAAAATAAACAAATCTGGGAGCATCAACAAATAAACTTCCTAAGTAAGCTTGACTGGGGGAATCCCATATGACCCGCTGTGCCCACATTCAAAACTTACTTCCCCCAAACTTCCAATGACGTGGAAGGAAACAATGCAAGTTTTATGAGCTCTGGAAAAAACTGCCAAGCGCGAGCTTGGTTTTCGTGCCTGTATTTCTTGAAAAAAAAAAAAAAACTTTATTGTTTACACATTGAAAACGAAATTGATTTCTAGGAAATGGCTATCTAAATGAACTGCCAATTAGCAGCTTAACAAGTAAGTAGATTATTAATTGAATAAATTTAATTATCAGTTACCTACCTAAAAGAATAATTTCGAAAAATAAGCAGACACTTTTACATAATTTTATTTTTCAATCAATATTGAAGAAATCATTTTAAAGATTTTAAAGATTTTATTATTCATTATGAGACTAAACGTTTAATATCAACCCCAATACTTGAACCAATATACTGGTCTACCAAACCTATGTATGTTTTACCCAACATACTTTGCGGTAAACAGAGCAGCGTTCAAAATTTCAGAAGTTTTCATGCACAAGTACAACGGAACCCAAAAAACTTTAATAATGTGATTGAGAAACTCGAAAGGCATTTTTCGCGGTATTAAAAATAAGGCGTAACAACGAAGTGATTTCCTTGCGAAACTTTAACAATGCCAGAGTGTACCTCTACAAAAGAATATTTTAATAAAGGATCGCCTTTGAAATAAAAAAAAAGATTTAAGGTTAAAATAAATAATTCTCAGGACTACAGGAAAATTGATTTAGGACATTTTAACAAAATTCTTCAAGGAAAAAATTGGTCAAAACACAAAAGACAACATAACTCATTATACAATGACGGTGACGTCTATATGGCAAGGAATCAGTTTTCACGTAAATTGTAGGAAAATCTTCTATTTCGTTGGTTTTCCTTATAGGCCAAAATAAATACTTATGTTCGAACACGGATTTCGCTTACAAAAAAATGGTTGCCCTAATCCTAACCTCTTCATTGCTCTTAAGAATTACAAGGTAACAAATTATTAAATTCCTACCATTTCACTAATCCCCGAAAAGCCATAGGAATGACGTCATCAAGGGGACAAATGTCTCGATATTGCGAATTAACGCTTGACTGAAGTCTTTTAATTAAGGCGAAGGTAGGAAGGGAGACGAAACGTGTCACAGGAGACGTACATAGACTAGGTAACCAAGAGGACGCTGCTTGCAAATAAGACTTAAGTTTGATTTGTAGTCACGATAACTTCGAGCGATAAATAAGTCATCAAACAAACACAGCGCGCGCCAGACCAACAGGTCTAATAGTAACTCTACTTTGAAATTATCACATATCTCGATGAAAATAACCGATATCTGGATTATAATTACCTTTCAATACTGACAAGAGGGTTGATGTCTACTACGTTACCATACTCTACTTAAGTTATCATACACAAAATAAGTAATTATAATTACTTGAAATTAAGGTTAAGGACCCAAGCACAGTCTTTTACATTAGTTGATCAATGAGACATCCCATCAATTTCTGCCTCACTTTTGATTGTAAGAGGCAACTTCGTTAGGGATAAAATATATACCTGGATTCTACTGGCACGGTGCGTTTTAGATGATTGTTTTTGCGAGTGCAGACCATAAATTTTAATAACCCAACCATCAGTAGGTATAAAATTTTGAGGGAGTGGAGAGAGACCTTTTTGCCTGGCAATAGGACACATAATAGGTAGAAAAGATAAGTTAGGTCTTAGTTTTTTTCAAGATAAATTTAGTCTAATTGAAGAAGTGTTGTTCGTTAGATATCTACGATGTAAAATATGAAATAAAGAAACGAAATTCTTATTTCATACGGTTGAAATTTTAAACCATAATTTTTGGCTTTTACCTACAGTATTTATTCTCGAAAAAAAAAACAGCTGGTTTATTCCTTTTTTTTAACACATCACAAAAGAGCTTAGACTTGAAGTGCCTCTCACATTCACAAAATCCATGACGATGATGAAAATCATATCAAATGAATCGGAGTGGTATTGCGCTAAGAAGAGAAATGGCCATCCAATGCTGGAATTAGTTAGCGACCGTCAAGCTAATGTACCGCTGATTCCATTATTAATTATGTTGAGATGATTGATCACCTGGAACAGGTGTGCTTTGTACATGAATAGTATTGTTGAGGAATCCAAAACAGGCCATATAAGGAGGTATTACGTTTATTCCATACTGGACTGGGAACTCTTTCTCCCAGGCATTTTTGTAACTCGAAATGAGGGTGCTCTTGACTCTATACTATAGTGATACACCGTTACAATCTAAAATTGCAAGCATACGAAATTTCATGAAAATCCATAAATAATTTCCTGAAATAATCTCATCCATTTCGAGCGGGCCTGCCCAGATTGTGTCCTGTGCTGACTGTACCTACATGTTTAAATCGGTCGCTGAACTAACCATAGAAATGGTGTGAGCTAAAATAAATTTCTAGGTATTTAAAAGACTTAAAGTGGCGTGTTCCGAAAAGGGGTGACACCCTTGTCAAAGGTAGAAAACTTATCCAACTTATTAGTACACCCTTTGTTCGGATTTTAAATTGAATAGTTGCTGCAGATAATAAATACCTACATAATAATACAAAATATCGAATATCCATCTTGAACGGTCAGTTCATCGCCACTTACATGAACAACTGTATGTCACGTCTTTATTCTACTTACCTCTATTCACAAGCATTCATATTTAAATCTAGGGAAGATCTTTGTGTCTTTTGTAGAGTAAACGTGACTGCAAGCAATGTGCGGGCTTAGCACCCGGCAACTTGGGTTGAATGACCTTTTGACAACTAGCAAGGGTTTCTACTTTCTACATTCAAATGAAAAATTACCTGTTTCGTACACATACATACTTAATATAATAAAGTACGCCAATATCCCTTACGGGAAGACAGAGCATCATCGACTTATACTTAAAAGTCATTTTCGTCACATTTTGAAGGGAGAGTTCAGCTATCAACCCGACGTATAACTTGCTCACCTTACAATACTTTTTAAAACCTGTATTTCAAAACATAGCAACAAACAGCACTCGCCTTTCGCAATATTCCAATTAAAAAAAAGTAATTACCTTTATACAAGAGGCAGACCAGAGACCACGTATCTGAAACAAACAAGATAAATTTCAGTAACAAAGTCGCCCGAAAACAAGAACATTTTCATTAACAAAGTGACCCCAAAACAAAAACTAATGTGGCAGAGCCGGTGGCGGCAATATACTTATCGTGCCGTAAAACTGAAGTAACAGTTTATTGACCCTAAACAAGAATTATCGTCACATTTGCATAAGATACACTTCCGGTAGGGTTGGCAACTTGTTAAAATATTATTTTTAGACTATTCAAACTTAAGTGAGACATGATAAATTAAAGTAAAACACGGTCGTACTCACTTTGGAAAAATTGGTCGCGTTGCATTGGCGACATGTTTCGAAGCATTCGGAGCTCCTTTATCTTTGCGCACAAAAAGATGAGGAGAAGTATGTGCAACAGGACTGAGCTAGAAGTACTTTCAAATCTAAACATTCTATTTCAGACAAAGTCCATAGAAGTGTTCATCAGTCAAACATATACCTGTTTTATACTTTGCTGTTTGTTTTGTGTGAAACAATAAAGCTTTTATCTATCTATCTACTTAAGCTAAATATGCTAACTTCATAATTATCTCATCATAATAAATTGTGATATACTCAAGAGGCCTCCCTCCGAGCGGTGGCGCCCTTTCTCGTTAAAAAATCATAACTCGCAAAATTATAGACATTTTCAAAACTTTTCTCCGTCACTAAACCTAAGGATTTTTAAGAAGTAATAAATTGAGGAGCAAATAGTTATAGTAATTTTTTTTAAATCTCTCACCCACTGCTCAGCTCAACCCTACTCTTACGGATAACATTATGGTGTCAATGCAAGCAAATATGAACTCTACTAGACAGACATAAAAGACACGTGTAGTTTTATACCAGACATGACCTCTTGTTGACTCCAAGCCCTTCGTTTTTATGAGGGTGAAATGCGTATATAGCCTATAACGGGGTATGTATGGGTGATCTAGTCATGAAAATATGATGTAGTATTTTTGTTATCATTGAATTTGTGGTGCGTTCACGATGTGTTACATTTCAATAAAGAAATTAAAATTACGTACATACATACATAAATCACGCCTTTATCCCTACCTCATGAGGCAGATAGCGTCAACGAACCAAACAAAGATCGTTCCGCCACGTCTGACAAGTTTTGAGGGTGTTTTAGATAGATCTGTATATGCTGTAGTGCCACCGCCTAAATAACAAATAAATACTGATACCCTCGAAACCCTTAGCTGGTTTTTACAGCATGCCCGGGAGGAGATGCAGCTGGCTCATTCTATGTCTTTTGCTCCCAGTCCAGCATGGAAGAAATTAAAATTAGTAGGTATAAATTCCAGTAATGTCCTGTCTGTATACTCTCATATTATAGAATTTATTCCTTTTTTAACTGTTTGAAAGCATTTGTGGAAAGCAAAATCCATTTGAGAAAACTCCTAAAGAAGAAAAACCGCAAAATTTCCATTTCCCTTCATTCACTCTATTAACAAATTCTTTTTGTATTTTTTATTTTTACTTTGATTCCACTCAGTTTGTCGTTAAAACTCTATTAGCTATACAGGATGTAAATAAATATTTTTTTAATACTCGTTTAAGAAAGAAAATTATGTTTAAAACAATACTACATAGGTAAGATAATAAATATCTAAGTTAAAGTAAATGCATAAGTATAATTATGGGAAATTACTTTGTAAATTTCATGCAAGTAAGGCTCGTATTTATAAAGTGATCTCAAAATTGAGAGCAATATTAAGTATGGATTTGACAGATCGTTTTGTACTGAAATGACATTTCCGATACAAACTCAAATTCGCTGTCACTCTTGAGAGCTAATTATAAATACGGGCCTAAGACAAAAATTTAGCTCGAGGGGTAAGTAGTTACTAGTACCGTTAGTGGTCAGACAAACGTCTCAGTAGACGTCGTGGTCCTGGATTAATTTCTTTATTCATATTTCAAAACATTTTCTACATAAATAAGTATAATAGCTGGCTAGATCTAATAGGCTAGCTATAAAAATAAAAATAAAGTATAATACAGAATAAAAAAAATATTTGTAATATTTAAAAAAAAACTGATATAAGTGACTGTAGGTAAGTAAGTTCACAAATTGAAAAAACAATCTTATTTCTTTTACTTATTTAAACAATACTACACTCTGTAGTATAACTTCCTCGAAGACTGGTTTTGATTTCAAATGCTTACTTTTTATTCCTCCCCCGCTTCATCTGAACAATAATCCTCATTTGAATGCTAATTAATTTGCACACTTTGAAATAAAATCAACTAAACAATGGCGAAGATTTTCCTGAGTCTTCTTTTCTTCGCTTCATAAAAGACACCTTGTTTAATTAGCGATCTAATTCATCACTTTTGTAATACATTTTTCAGTCTGAAATTGGTTTCTTTCATGAAAACTTTTACTTTGTTTTTGTGTTGGAAAGCTATACCTATCTAAATAAAACTTAATTTCTTAAAGAAGTATTTCCTGTTAGTACTTTAATATTTTTTTTTTTCAATTGAAATTATTAAATCGAGAAAGCGTCTTCTATTGTTATTAGTATGTGGTGCGGAATAGATCAAACGACGTGGAAAAAGTATTGTTGGTTTTTTTTTTCGTATGGAAAAGTCTAATTTATTTTCATTACCTGAAAATAAATCTTCTTAATAGTTGTTCAGTTTCGTTGACTGAGCGACCCCTATCAGTTTGCGGGGAGCTGTCCCTTACACTTTGCATTTAAATTTCAGCTGTATCACAATAAACTTATCAATTAAAGCGGACTCGGGTGAATAAATCCGGAGCGAACAAAAAACGGACACCCAGAAAGTTTCGCCTGATTGCAGTTAGAAGTTGAATATGTACTTATTACAGAAAGTTGTTTAGCTTTGGGGGAATAAATTGCGCAAACAGAATTTTGAGCAGCTAATTTTATGAAATACCGCATCGCAACGTGGACCCTGACCAACTTTGAGGGTTTCCTGGTTTCCATTTAAATTGGCCGGTTTATTTCTTGTCTGGTAATAAATCATTTCTTAAGTACGGGAGGAATGAGGGAAGTAATTGAAAGCAATTAGATAGGTACATTTACCCAATGTAATGATTTGTATTTCCAATATACATATACCTACTAAATTAAACGTTAATTTGACTAGGTAAGTAGATCGTTAAAAGGCTTTCACATTAAAATCTGCTTTCGTTATATAATTATTGTCCTTACATATGAAATTGTCGTTCTCTCATAGTTGCCAGTATTGAGTATCAGCAATTTCATTATGTAATGTAAGGACCTAATATTATATCTAGGTATACTTTCGGTCAATTTCCGATTGTGCTCGACTGAAGACCCAAAAACAGCATGTGTTTAAATGAAAATAAAAAAAAACATCGAAATTTGAAACTAACATAACCATTAGTAAGGACCCAAAATAATTCAGAAAACCGCAACCGCATTCACAAGGGCGATATGGCGATAATATGCCATAGAACTGCCATGATAAACGACATCTTTCATATTTAACCACACGTCATGTATTCCAATTAATAAAGCTTGCTATTCTATATTACTTCAAATGCTTCATACAGTCCACATCACCCCAAAAGCTTTATGGCAAACAGGGTGTTACTAGAAGACTGTATCAGAGAATTTCTGTAGTAAGGGCAGAATAATAACCACCGGTTTGACTCCATATTTTGTACTTTAATACAGCATAAAAAACATTAGGTACTCAAAACAACTACAAAAAAAAAATAAACACATAGTATAAATAACTTAAAAACATACAATCGTATTTTAAACATTTTTAAGTTTTTTTTGTACACACTGTGTTGAAAGGTTTAACCTGCCCTTGGAGATTTTTTAATTTCCTATACCTAATCATAGGGTTTGACCGATGGTTCTTCGTTTTCGTTTCCTTTGACCACAGAGTATTCTACATTCTACATGTATTCTGGAGCATCCTGTTTATCTCCCCATGTGCTACGTATAGTCCATATTGCCCCAGGTGCTGTTTCCAGGTGTATTACCGTTAATTGAAACCCGAGAGCATCAAAGAGCGGATAGATTTACAAATCACTAAGCACGCAACGGTAGATTAGGATTCCTGTGGGGCAACCCTATACGGTCCGCTAAGGAAGTGTTCGGATTACATGTACTTAAGAGATTAAAAAAGAAAAATAAAGTAGTTTATACTGTAGAACCTAAAATTGACTTTAGAGTCAACTTCAACTGCCATCAAATACTTTGAAATTTACGATTTATTAAGTTTCAGTTAACAATTTTTCTTGTCAGAAATAATCAAATTAGTTTGTATTATTGTAGTCAGTACTAATTGAGAAGACCAAAGATGTAGGGTGTGGGTTAAGAACTGACGGCTGACAGGCATGAATGAAAGACGAAAAAGTACTGCGCCGAACCCAAAATAAATGGCATAATGATGATTTAGCTATTTGATAATTTCCATAGATTGTAATTATTTGACATTTTACGGACCTCTAGTAGATTGTTTATCATTCTTTTTCTTGTTGTTGTATGGCCATCGAGTCAATCGACCCGATGAACCCCATTTTTATAATTTCGAAACGTGAAATAGACTTTGAACTTCATTGAAGTAAGATCGTATCAACTTTGCCGCAAAACCCGCCCAAGCCGCTTTAGGAACTTGGTTTGCTTGCTTTTGTATTGTTGCCTCTGAATCCAGCCGCAAGAAATGGAATATTACTATCCTAATATTTAATGTCTCGACTTTGGGACTAGAGTCTGCTGGATATACCTTATTGGAACATTGAAAATATTTACTACAACTGGCTTGTTTTAAACTATAAACAAAAATCTATTTTTAAAAAGAGAATACATTTGACTGATTTAAAATGAATCAAAATATTGAAATAGTGCATGCCCCATTGAAATATTAAATCACATTGAAAATCGCAGATAAAATATTATGTGAGCTTCTTTTTGCAGTGTAGGAGCGGGCTACGTACTTTAATGTACCTACCTAGTACTTACTTAAAAATTGTAAGGCAATATTCTTTGTGCATTTTGTAAATATCACTTTAGGGAAAATATCTGATTCCTGATTGAATATCTAATGGACCGCAGAGCAAAAGCATCGGCGACAGAAGCTGTAATGAATATTAATACAAAGCTTTGTTAATAGAACGTGCAACATTTTCAGTTGAAGAGCTATGAAAGAGGGGGGTGGAAATTCATCAAGTGTTTTGTAAATTATTTTTTTAAGGCAGGTACGCGAGCTGAATGGCTAATGAGGCTGCGCATTGGGTTCTTTGTTCCACCATATTCATTACCTGCTCCTGCTCCTCGTCGTTGTTTGTTAAAAAAAAAACCAACTGTTCATTGTTCACGAACGAGCCTCTTGAGGATAAACAAACAATTCCTCTAACAATTTTGAGGTCAAGTGATTTCGTGTCGTAAAGGAAGATAATTAGGGTTGTAGACGCGTCTTTGATAAAGTTAAATTAAAGACGGAAAAGAGCTACTTACTGAGTGTTCTGGTTCTGACATCGTCTATGTCTCAGTCGAGACTAGTGACCCTAGTGTCAATATCATACTCAGTACCTAAATACAGATGAATCAAGGAAATCATCAAACGTGACATGAACTACTTTTGCTAAGCCTTTACAACTCTATCTCCCCCATATAAAATTATTGGAGTGATCTCTATATATCTATAAGTGATTTTTGTATGTTGTTTTCCGAAACATTATTTCTTCCATGCTAGACTGGGAGTGATAGAAAAACATAGAATGTGCCAGCTGCATCTCCTCCCGGGCATGCTGTAAAAATCAGCTAAGGGATTCGAGGGTTTCAGTATTGTAATTTAGGCGATGGGCTGACAACCTGTGACTATAGCAATATACAGATCAATCTGGAATAACCCTCAAAATTTGTCAGACGTGGCGGAACGACCTTTTCTTTGGTCATTTACGCTCTGCCTACCCCATTAGGGATAAAGACGTGATTATATGTATGTATTTATGTTATTTATTGAGGTCATGGTAGCTAAGGGTGATTAGTTCACTGACGACCCCTTTCACTGTCCCGAGAGATCTTGAGACTCTCTTCAACTGAAAACAAAGAAAGACTGCGTGTTTATCAAATGTGAGAGCGAGTTGGCTTGTTTACCTTTCAAAAAAATTCCCTACCTACTTCTACAACGTGTTGATTGGTCGCTGATTTTTTGCCTACGTCTCAAAATATTATACAAGCATGATTTCTTAGCTCTTGTAACTGAATGAATTTCCCATAGCTTATAAAAAAATGTAGCTTACCAGCTAAGGACTTATAATGATGATGAAAACTAAGTACATTTTCATCGACAAAACTTTTGCTCTTTACGTTAAACTTGATACAATTTCCTTTTTCTTAGTTTAATTTTTAAATAAAGTCATCAATTATGATTATTTTGCTCCTAGCTCAAAAAGTCTATTTGCATACCTTATTACCAATTTAACATTTACATTACTTACAGCACGACAATAATTATTCTTTAACTTCATTCGTCAGTAAAATTAAACAATGGTGTATTAATGAACGTCAGCGGAATGAACTCGTATGAAATATTAACACCCGCGTCGCACTGTGACGATGAATCATTATTTATGTAAAATTGCTTGAATCATACAAGAACAATCCATTTGCTCTGCATCTGAGATGAGTACCGAACTATGAGTAAGCATTAACAATATTATTTTGTCTGGAAGTAAAAGCGTTATAAATGATTTAGTAACTTACACATCACATTACTTACAAAAGTTTTGTATTTTTTTTTTACTTTTGGTGTTTTTTTAAACATTCCGCATTAATTGTTTTTGTATCCGAATTGTATTGTATCGATTCGTTTGCACACAAAATCACAAAATCTTGACTAAATTATCACTTTGTATTGTCTATCCTGAGCGAACAGAAAGGGACCGCAAAATGATTGGTTTATATTCAGCTAAGTCATGCTCTCCACGAATTGATAGCATTGTTACTACAACAAAGTCGATAATACCTATACCTTACATCCTATCGGCTAAAATTGACAGACTTAGCAAAAAATTCAATTTTATCGCACCACCGTTGACATACCGTAAGGCAAACAGGCATCAAAATAAGGCATAATATATGTAATATTTAATAACCATTACCACTAGAAACTTCACTAAAGTGTTAATAGAATTCGCTATCAGGGCAAACTAAGTTTCCACGTGCCAATTGAATATAAATTTCTAAGTCGACGCGCTAAGTTGAGAATGATTTGCGCGGATCAAGTTGTACTCGGTAAGCTTCAAGTTGCGTTACTTCAATGTGTTTGCTGAATTAATAATGTATAGCCTAAGTGTGGTATTTGTGTACTTACTTTACTTTGAAGTTTCATTGTAAGAGTGGTTTAAAGTGTTCTATTTTTATTTTTAAATCTTTGAGCACTGCGTTTGCTTGTAGTTGCAGGTGACCTCATGACCTCGGGCATCTAACATTGATGGCATATACGGCTGCAGCGCCCGCTTGAATGACTGAATACTTGTTCAAGCGCAAGTGTATGTGGTGTCATAATGCGTGGCATGCTTGACAGAAGGAGGCAATCATTATGTCATTATATTTTGGGGGAATTTATTCAGGGGAATAAATTTTATTAGGTATAGGTGGTATTTATGCACTCGAATTCATTTAAAGGAGTTATATAAGGAATAATATATTTATTTATTATATATATTTATTTATAATTAAATGAGTGTTTCCTTGGCAGTTGCTAATGTTTTTTTATACCCCATAACGCGAACGCATTTCTTTATCATAACTAATTAAAAAAATATAGCATGCTCGCTTGTCATCGTTTATTTAAACATAAAAAAGCATGCTTATCTTAAATAAGCATGCATATTCATAGGTACCTAATTTATTTTTGATATAATACACGTTTTTAAAACAAGTTATTACTAAATTTCAGGTATAAAAGAACAAGAAGATAATAATTCAAGCACTTACTACAGAGAGCAGTCAGTAGCAAAACTATGAAGATTTTCCCGTACTTAATATTCTTGGTGCTGCTAGTCCTTGCTACGATGTCACCTGGAGTGAACTCCCAGGAGCCTGGTACTGGTAAAGGTCCCGCTCCAAAGCCGCCTTCAAAACCTCCTTCAAAACCGCCACCAAAGCGAAAGCCTTAGTGCCTTCTATAACAACGGTCCCTTGTCGTAATAATGTATTTCAATGAATTTAAAAATGTGTTTTCGGTTTCGATACCAAGGAATCCCTGTATCCTTATTTGTAACATTGAATAAATATGTTGATGTTTATGGTGTGCTTTTATTATTGTTGTTAAAACTATTTAGAAATAATATGCATAATGTAATAAGAAGATTTTACGTAGAGCCTATCCCAACCCAAGTGATATCGGATACACATAATAGAAAATCTCACTAAAACACTGGTGAAACTGCTACGTAAACTAACACAAAAACGTCATAATTTTTAAATAAAATAAAAATGGGTACATCTATTTATCAAAACATTTATTTACTCTCTTAATACTTTTACATAATAATTTTCCAAGGAGGGTCGAAATTCATAAACGCTTCGTATGCTTTCGATCCTTTTGGAGGTGGTGAAGGTTGGCCTTTCGATCCTCTTGGAGGTGGTGAAGGTTGGCCTTTCGATCCTCTTGGAGGCGGTGAAGGTTGGCCTTCACCAGTATTATAAGAGTAAACTGCAGTGGACATCATAGCGATGATCATCATCACCAGGAATACTAAGTACACTCCAATCTTAATGGTGTCTTAATATCTTTACTCGAACTAAATACAAAGAAAGGGCGTTTGTATGGTGCTGTATTGAAATTTGAAGAATGATGATTTTTCCTGACAGTAACCCACTTTTATACCCCGATATTTGTATTTTGATTGCATTAAATATAATTCAAGGTGTTGTTGTAGATAAGCAGCCACAATCTTCATAAAATACGTTTGAAGAATGCTGACAAGAAAGACATTAATATTCAAATTTAATAAACATTACAAAATGTACCTATCGGTAAACAGGTAGAGTTACAAAGACATACATACATAAAGTCACGCCTCTAACCCTTACAGGGTAGGCAAAGTGTAAAATGCCTAGTAAAAAAGGCGTTTTCGCCACTTCCGACGGTCTGACCAATAATGAGAACGTACATTTAAATATGTATTGCTTGCCTGTAACAATCATAGAAATGAAAGAGCACTCCGCTGTACATCCCCAAATTATACAATGGTGCAGGATTTAGATAGTCATTTCCTTTGAGAGTAAGTTAGTATTTGTTTTTATGATTATGTCACTTTTGTTACCAACTTGATAAAAATATTCTTATTTTTGTACAATAATAATACAAACAAACGTTAAGACAATTGCCTTATTTGTAAGTTAATTGGCTTTATCGATGTAATTAACTACGTACATAATATTACATAAAATCCAGTTCTTTTTGTTTTGAAAATATAAATATTGATCAAAGTGTACAGTTTTTATTGTGCAATTTATTACCAACCAATTTTTTTTTTTTTACTTTATTTAATTTGCAACAACTTCAAGACCTGGCAAAAAGTGCAAGTTTTTTTCACAGTCAGCATTAATCTCTTAAAACAAAACGAAGGTTACAAATGAATGGAGGTAGGTACGTAGAGATGGCAATATACCACTTCGGTCCGATGACAATGTTCAATTCCCAGCAGTAATATGTCGTAAATTTGTATTACGGTTGGTACAAGTTGGTCGCGTATGTAAATAATATTAGCCACGCGTACAATATGTGCTAGATTAGGGTGACCAAGCGACGGGAATAGTAAAGACTGTTTTTAAATATTCTGGGGATGGCAGAAACACACCACTTCGTTCGTAGCTATGGTGTTTAACGCCTACGTTAATGGGCCCGTTTTTCAACGAGTTTATGTGAGTAACTTTCTTTTCGTGGTGTTAATATTCTTGCTTTACTTTTATGTTTGTATTTCTCATGTCGACAAGAAAATAGATCAGGAATTGTCTTTTTATTTTCCAGTTTTTATTATGTAACCTAAGTTTGTTTCCCGGGGAAAGATGATAATTTATCACCATCACATTTTGAGTTTGATCTATATCGGACGCTAAATAAAAGTAAAATTGTTCTTTTTCAGCGAAACAAAAACATACAAAATAAGGAGGTTTTTAGGAGAATTGGAATTTATTAGCCGACTCATGGTTATCCTACACGATGTAGAGCTCGCAAGCGGCAGGCAAACTCTAATTCAGGACATCGATTCCACTCCACTAATGAAGCAAAATGATACCGAGCAGATACGTGGATGTGAATATTTTTAAAACAATATCCCCCATTTCTATTGTGCTGGACTCGGGGGATGCAAAAGAACATACGAGTAAGTATTCCAACATATTTTTACAAAGCGTTTTTAACTTCTTGGGAATTTAACGAAGCCACATTACAAAATAATTAGCAAGGAAACCCAATTAATACTCCGACCGAAACCGCTAATTTTGGTTCGTTAATTCAATTTAACGAGGTTTTTCGAGTGCGTATCGCGAGCCGAGTGCGGTAAGGCGAAATAATCATACACTTTTCCCCGATTTCAGGGAAATTCCTATGATTACGTGTTTGCCTTCCACTTGGAACGTTTCATGTGAGATCAAATCGTTCATTCAAATTGAAACAGGTAATCTGCACATTAATGTTGATTTTGCGAGCAACCGTTCTCATGAATCCACAATTTGATGCTAATAACTTGGGTTTATTACCAACATCACAATGTGAGTGGTTTTCATAATTAAATAACGCGGGTTTGACAGAATGGTCCTTTTTGTATTGTATTTGGACAGGAAAAGAGCTTTTATTTACTCATAATTAAATATGTTTTAATCGTGGGTGAAATTGGTCGAATGTTCAATTGTTTGAACAATAATAATAATAGTAATATAGTTACACAACCACAATATTATTTATTCAATGCACGATTTCAATCCTCTTTTATTACAAACAATACAATGCATACATATATTTTGGGGTGGTATGGGATCTACCTCCTAGTGGTCCACCCTGAAATTCGGAAAACGAACAACAAATTTAGTGCGTGGTGGGATTCAAACCGATCCGCCTATCCCTATATAGCGGCCCTATCCACTTCAGCATCGGGAAATATTATAATTTATATTAATATGAGGAGTTTAATTAAAAATTTGGGACATGCACCTGACAGGTTTCCCAGATGCTCCATTCATTACACATAGAAATTAATCTTCAGCTAAATAGGAATGTTTACCTTCGTCAAGGCGATGTGGGTCGCTCCTCACGTCCCCGCGAATTAGCTGGAGCTAACTGGATTAGCCCTATATATTCAACAAGATTTTAATTATAAATACGAAAAGGAATTTAAATAAAGAAATACGTAAGGGAATATTAATTGTGTGAAAATCAAAACGAGACCGAGAGTAAAAAAATGAAACGTTTTGCAAAAATTGAATTAAACCGATTAGTCAAATAATTTACTTCAATGTTCTACTAGTTATTTTACAATAGGATTTCAAGATGTTAATTGATAACAAAATAACCCATGGAAAAAATATTGACAGGTTGTCACGCCAAAGAATAGGTCTGGGACATCCACCCCGCAAAAACTAAACAGTTATCTATGAAATTCGCAAAGTATAATTTGATATCAAATGAAAAACACAATACCATTTCCAAACATACAAATCTCATAAAACAATATTGCTCAGTTTCAGAGCTACAAACCACAAGTGTATAGGCAAACACGCTTGTACCAACATCAGTCAAAATGAAATCCTAAGCAAGCGAACCTAGGGCTGGTAAATTCTCGACCTTTAACATTTAAATAGGATGTCGCAGACGAGTCCTCGTGAGCTCGAGTGTGTAATGAACTTTGTCCTGCAAACCAACCGCTTCGTAACTGGATTACCTTGTAGCAACACTGAAATAGGGTTCCCTGGAAGTGGCTGGCAAGCAAATAAGTTTTAGAACTGCGACTTACAAGTTACGACAAAAGTAGGCAAGTTTATCCAAAAATAAGTTTTACACATTTTTATTAACAGTAGACCCAACAGTTTTTTTGGAGTGGGATTTGTTATTAATTGCCTATTTGTTTACTTTACACACAATGCATTTTTTGATCCTGCAATTAATTATTTTGAAGGATCTGTATGACCGACTTAACTAGAGACATATCAAGCTCAGAACTGACCATTTATACAGCAATCTCAATGCGGATGATGGATTAGTATACTTTCAGAAAGAACTACCAACCAAACTAGAAACAACTAGGTGATTGAATTAATTTGATTATTCACCAAAAAACCATGGACATAGGTAGTAATTTGAACTGAATCATCAAATAAATTGGGCAATATCAAACGATCAATTCTAACTGTAGATATCGTATTATTTAAAGTGTTACAAAAATAAAATTATTAAAAATAATAAAATACATGCAAAAAAATATCCAAAAAATCACTTCCAGCCCCCCTACATCTTTGATCCAAGAACGAAGCAGACGTACGTAATACGTTGCAGCGCACTCAATAACTTGATTCAATTGTAACTCGTATGGCTACGGCAGATGACGTAGGCGACGGCGCACGACGACGTAGCGCAGGCTACGGCTCATGACGGCTACGCCTCATGACGTAGCATATCGTAGAGGTTTCGTAGGCACAGTTACACGCTGTCGCTTCGTTTATTGCATTATTAAGGCGTACATACGACCAAATTTATATCAATGTTCGTACGACGCGGCTCACTGATTTTGTTAAGGAGTTGTAATGTCTGTTTTGGTGTGAGCAGAATTGTTATCGTTGTCTTCATATAATAATACCTACTATACGGGGTGTAAGGGACAGCGTCCCGCAAACTTATAGGGGTTGCTCAGTCAACGAAACTGAACAACTACCACCAGATTTTTTTTTCAGTTTGTATGGAAAAGCAAAATTGTTTTTTCATTTCCTGAAAAAAAATCCTGGTGATATGTGTTCAGTGTCGTTGACTGAGCAACCCCTATCAGTTTGCGGGACGCTGTCCCTTACACCCGGTATTATAGTAGGTTCAGTTACTATATTTGATTATTTTTATAATTTTGGTTATCGCGGTGAAAAATATTTGGGGCTAATTCGATATAAATAATACCTCAGGGTCAATTCACATCAAGAAGCGAAGCGAAGAGGCGGAATTTTCTCGTTCTGCCAATGAAATGTCTACTTATTTGCATTGTAAATAAAGTTCTGTTTAACTTCTTCGGGATTGAATTTAAGTCAGTAACGAGTTTTCAAAACTTAAGTACTATGAAAAATATCTACGTCGTTATTAACGTCACCTTTACAATTAAGCTTTTGAATTGATAATCCCCTCTAATACACCTAAAAGCTTCTCGGAGCATATTTTCTTACTGCATGAAGTACAATTTCTGTGTAACAAAATTTGAACATCGTGAGTAAAGCTAAGTACACACAGTCCGCACGGTTTTGCGGCTAGGGCAGTGCTTGCTATCTTGTGGATATGCGGGAATACATATTAATCACGCCTCCATCCCTTGCGGGGTTGGCAGAGCTTCAACGGGTTACTTAAAGTCAAAATATGGTCATTTCATATAAGAATGCTGTAGTCATAACTTGTCAGCCTATTGTTTGAATTACAACGCACGCTTAAAAAGTCTTCGAATCCCTATTGACAATTAAAATATGCCTGGGAAGAAATTCGGCTGGAAAATTCTATGTTTTTACCTGACTATGACACAGCCAAAAGGAAGGGTATTACCCAGTTTAGCCAGTAATAAAATTTGGACATCGTGAGTCAAGCTAAGTACACACCATCCGCACGGTTTTGCGGCTAGGGCGGTGTTTGCAGTCGTGTGGGAGACGCGGGTTTCTGTCGGATGCGGGCTGCGGCCCAGGGATCCATCCTTCTGTGCAAGGGGTTTTAGGTGTCAAGGTGGAAATTACGATGGAGATTTTATTTTACAGATTTTGGACAACCTTGCGATTGCTGGCGGTGACGTCATATACTTTCGGAAAAAAAATAGTAGAGTCATCGTTATTAACTTTCAGTCCAATTAGTTTCATGATGTATAAAATATGAAATTCACGAAAAGTTCTAAAAAACCTAGTATGAGCTGTGACGTTGTTTCACTTTAAAGTGCGGGCAAAGAGTGGTCACTAAATAAGCACGTTGCCGTTGCCAGTTTGCCGCTAATGGTCGTTGTACGTGACGTGCTTCTATGGCACCGCGAAATGTGTACCGGGTTTTTCTCAGTAGCTACAGAAGCCGATTGGTCACATTTTCATTTAGGTATCTGTTCGATTAATTTTAAAATCTACGAAACTGAACCGTTTCTGTTCTATTACCGTGTGAGGTTTAGAGAATGACCCGCTAAACTATGGTATCCGAGTTCTTAAGCCGCATAATAGACCTCTTATGATAGCGTTTCTTTTTTCGTCATCCACGAAGCTGGCAGCCCCAAGAAAAGATTTATAATTTTATCTTCAGCCAGTACAATATTTGAAAGATGGCAATCGAAATCACACAAAATTTTACAGACGCGCATTAAAATTTTGATGTGAAAGGCAAAAAATCGTTTCGAAGGCTATTACTGGCACAAGCTTGCAACAGTTGGCGTCAATTTATCCTCAATAACGAGACACGATTAAAGGACGGGGCGTCTCGCTCTAATCGAACTTTATGAGTTTCCGTGCTGGTTTAAAATTTGTTGTTCTAAAGACGTTTGCTGTACGATACACATCATTTTCCTTTTAGATAGCGTAATTAAACTTACACATTTTAGTGGTTTCTTAATCGTTTTCAGACAAATAAATAAACTGACAAATTAATTATTAAATACAAACCAAAAAATGCTCGTAATTTTTAAACAAATAAAAGTTTGATTTTCGTTATCAAGTAGGTAAGTAATGTTGCTTTTTAACTTCTACAAAATATTTGTATTCTATCGATTTTACGTGTCAACTTTTTAACCATAGTTTAAGTAGCGAGTACACAAAAAAATATATAAAAAATACCTATGCAGCGTCCGAGAACAAGCCGCACCGAAATGTGGCCAAATCTCTTAACAACACCCTCACACTTTTATTGCACACACAAATTAACGCTGGTAATTCCACCACTATGTTTCCCGGAGCGTGGTAGAAAATTACTGAGTGCCTAATTAGCTAATGTGGAATTATTTTCGTGGAATTAAATTCTCCTTTGCTCTCATTGTTTGTGGAGTGGACCGCCTCTAAATGCACGAAAACGGAGAGGGCTCAATACATTTCAAGGTAAAAGGACATCAAAAATTTGATCCCAAGCATTAAGAAAAGGAATCGGACGAAGGTTTTGTACAATAATGACTATACCTATAAGTATGTATAGTACTGTTGAGAAAGAAAGTTTTAGTTCAGTAGAAGAAAGATACCTACTATTAAATTTCTTCTTACAAGTGACTAAAACTAAGCAACGAGCAACTTATAAAGTTCCTGCCTTGAAATACAATTGTTGTTTTGAAAACCGTTAAAAACCCCAAATGCAGTTCTTTATAATAGTGAGACTTTTACAATTAGATACAAAGGGTACTTTGATATTATACTGAACACATCAACAAATAAATAATTGGGTGCCATTAACATTTGATGTAAGCATTTGGCCAAACTCGCACAATGTCGCCTGAACGAATCGCCTCTATAAATATTTGCTCGCACACGCAGCTCCGTGTTATTACTGCAATTTATTTTGATCCTCTACCATACCCACTGGCTATACTGTAGATGAATTCTGTGGCTAGTAGTATGAAGTACTAGGATTATGAGCGATCTTTGAAGATCTAACATATTATGACTGAAAATTGTCTAATTTTCATTTCAATATAGGTGCAAAACTAAAAAAAGTATGAACGCATGGCAAAAGTACGCGACAATATGAAAATGAAAGCAATTTTAGCTATTTGTGACCCGTTATGTTACTCTAATATATAATTTTTATTTTTATCTACTTTGACTCTTGCGTAATTGTATTCAAAATTTATGATTTTTTTCAATACTAAGGTAGTATTAATAAGAAAAGAACAAAATGCTACAAATGCCTCATAAGGCAAACCACAGTAATTATGAACAAATAAAAACAATACTACGCTTTGATTTAATAGAAAAATAATAAAACGTTCGATTGAGTTAAAAGTGAGAGAACAGCAGTTGAAAATCTTCCTAAAATATTTCTAGAAGCTCATGATGCGAGTGTGATAGAAAAATCTAGATACGCGGTAGCATGTCCAGCCAAGTTCAAGCCAAACGAAGAGACCCTGGCGGGCAGCACCGTGTATATTTTACAGGAACCATTTGGAGTCACTTTTGACCCCTTCATAACTCAAAAATTATTCATCGATTTTACTGTAATAACAACACCAAGTTGAAACTAAGTGTGATTTACGTATTCGAAGAAAATTAGGCTGCTGTATACCAATAGGAGCCTCCTTATGATACACAACAGAAAACAATTTTGTATCATCGCAATTTAGTATCTATCTATAACCGTTGAAGTTGTAGAGTCTTCTCCTCGTAATTAGTCAGTGAACGAGAAAGAATGTGAGGGGACGTGCTTGCCCGGTCTTTCGCGCCCAGTCCAACCCCGCCATGGAAATATTTCACGCCTTATGACCAGAAATTTTTCATTTTATAAGGCGAAAATTACTCAATTTATTACTTAAATGTTGATTAATTTTAACCACTTTATTCAGTTTTTTTTTCTGTAGTGGGTTATTAGTACCCCAGTTTTTTGTAGTTTTAAAACTAGAAAGCTTTCTTTTCGGACTTGATAGTTTTCGTACCTACAGATAGTTGGAATTTTTGTTACTTTTTTTTGTCCTTCTGGGTCACATCAGACGCTTCTATCAACGGATAACTTCTGTTTCTTTCTCTCAACAGTGTGAGACATTTGATTAAAAATGTTAGCATATAAATACATGCCCCACTTCTTGAGCAAAACTCTGTGAGATTGTCTCTCACATTAAAAATTATAGACTTTTAGTTGGCATAATTTTCTCTCAGAATGAAAATCCGTTTGGAAATAGAGTATTTTGTGTAAGAGGAAATTTCGTGGAAGCAGTTCTAGACCACATCTAAGGTACAATAACTAGAAACTTTACTAGGTATTACGTGATACACTGGCGGGGAAATACCCCAAACCCGAGAACCCACAAGCAAGCCTTTTGAACGCTCCCACTACTGCCTTTCAATAAACGAGCGATGAATACCTAGCGTAACTCGGGCTATTCTCAAATCCCTACTGGCTGGTCCGCACTTTTGAAAAACTAAACATCCCAACTACGACTTCTGGAGTCCTTCGCTAAACAACTTTTTTGTTTCATTGGCGTACAGGAATCCAGGGCATGAAGTTTTTGTCTGGTACTGGTGAATGGGCTAGGCTCGAATCTTGACTCTCACTCTTCACTTACCTACTTCTTGAAAGATAGGTACAGAAAAAAACTACACAAAAAGCTTTGCATAGGTTGGTATACAATACTTTTTCACAATTTGCAGTCCGTGAATTATCATCTCATCAGTATCAAAAATACCAAAAAGCAAGGTATTCTGTAACTTTTCAAATGTTTACCCGACATCTCTTTCCCAATCACTGGTCTAAAAATTTCAAAACACGTAAACAAGTATTTTCAGAATAACCCAACTTCCCGACCGTTAATAACGAATCTGTTTTCCATTCGCAACATCCAAACGCATTCTTTGATAAAGAATGAAAAATGAAATTGCGTTCCTTTTCTCTACTTATTTTATTCCCAGTCATTCATTTTATTGCCCGAGTAAATATTCATTAAAATGGAGTTTTTGTCGTTCCTCATTTCTTTATTATTTCATTTTCGTCTAATTATAAAATAAAAAATGCTGTTTTCTCTTGGACAACGCTGCTTTTAGGTTGATTTACTGACTCTGGACATTTATTTTTGTGAGAAGCAAACAGAAGCAGAAGGCAGTACTTAGGCCCGCATTTATAATCAGCTCTCGAGAGTGACAGCAAGTTTGAGTTCGTATCAGAAATATCATTTCAGTACAAAACGGTCTGTAAAATCCATACTTAATATTGCTCTCTATCTTGAAATCGCTTTATAAATACGAGCCTATGTTATGCCAAGAAATAGTTTAGGGTGACAATTTTGAAAGGGGCGAGGACTGACTCTGAGTTGAAAAATGATTACCAAATACGATTTACTTGATACAAAACTTTTTACGTCTAATCAGTTCATATCCTACGTCGTTAGTGCCTGTTTGCAAATTAATCCGCGGAAATCTCGTTACTCGTTATCCGTGTAAATTTAATAAGCCCGCAAACAAATGACGGAGGTGAGGCCCTCGCATTATCAGACCCTCCTCGGACCACGCTAAATATGAAAATGTGGGTAACCAACGCGAAAATATGACGGCATTAATATAAATTGCACTTATCCCCGGCGACGAGAAAAACAACTATTATGTATAGGTACGTTAAAAGGAATACGGAGAATTTAGCATTATACAGGGTGTTAGGGTAAACATTACATTCCTTCAATGAGGTAACTCAGTGCCGTTTATTCAACAACTTTCCGGGAATGAAACTGAATATCTAAAAATTAATTTGGTGCTCTTATCGAGTGGGTTTTCGAGTCAACGAAAGACCCGATGAACACTGGTGTCCGAGTTTTACGATCACCTATGAGCACACAACTGATAGGCCTCTGAACTAGTCAGCTGATAAAATCGAATGAGAAGTCCAGTTTTTTATTTCAGCATAAGTCCCATAGAAAGAGTTATTGATCAGATGACACTGAGTTACCTCATTGAAGGAATGTAATGTTTACCCTAACACCCTGTATAATGCTAAATTCTCCGTATTCCTTTTAACGTACCTATACATAATAGTTGTTTTTCTCGTCGCCGGGGATAAGTGCAATTTATATTAATGCCGTCATATTTTCGCGTTGGTTACCCACATTTTCATATTTAGCGTGGTCCGAGGAGGGTCTGATAATGCGAGGGCCTCACCTCCGTCATTTGTTTGCGGGCTTATTAAATTTACACGGATAACGAGTAACGAGATTTCCGCGGATTAATTTGCAAACAGGCACTAACGACGTAGGATATGAACTGATTAGACGTAAAAAGTTTTGTATCAAGTAAATCGTATTTGGTAATCATTTTTCAACTCAGAGTCAGTCCTCGCCCCTTTCAAAATTGTCACCCTAAACTATTTCTTGGCATAACATAGGCTCGTATTTATAAAGCGATTTCAAGATAGAGAGCAATATTAAGTATGGATTTTACAGACCGTTTTGTACTGAAATGATATTTCTGATACGAACTCAAACTTGCTGTCACTCTCGAGAGCTGATTATAAATGCGGGCCTAAGTACTGCCTTCTGCTTCTGTTTGCTTCTCACAAAAATAAATGTCCAGAGTCAGTAAATCAACCTAAAAGCAGCGTTGTCCAAGAGAAAACAGCATTTTTTATTTTATAATTAGACGAAAATGAAATAATAAAGAAATGAGGAACGACAAAAACTCCATTTTAATGAATATTTACTCGGGCAATAAAATGAATGACTGGGAATAAAATAAGTAGAGAAAAGGAACGCAATTTCATTTTTCATTCTTTATCAAAGAATGCGTTTGGATGTTGCGAATGGAAAACAGATTCGTTATTAACGGTCGGGAAGTTGGGTTATTCTGAAAATACTTGTTTACGTGTTTTGAAATTTTTAGACCAGTGATTGGGAAAGAGATGTCGGGTAAACATTTGAAAAGTTACAGAATACCTTGCTTTTTGGTATTTTTGATACTGATGAGATGATAATTCACGGACTGCAAATTGTGAAAAAGTATTGTATACCAACCTATGCAAAGCTTTTTGTGTAGTTTTTTTCTGTACCTATCTTTCAAGAAGTAGGTAAGTGAAGAGTGAGAGTCAAGATTCGAGCCTAGCCCATTCACCAGTACCAGACAAAAACTTCATGCCCTGGATTCCTGTACGCCAATGAAACAAAAAAGTTGTTTAGCGAAGGACTCCAGAAGTCGTAGTTGGGATGTTTAGTTTTTCAAAAGTGCGGACCAGCCAGTAGGGATTTGAGAATAGCCCGAGTTACGCTAGGTATTCATCGCTCGTTTATTGAAAGGCAGTAGTGGGAGCGTTCAAAAGGCTTGCTTGTGGGTTCTCGGGTTTGGGGTATTTCCCCGCCAGTGTATCACGTAATACCTAGTAAAGTTTCTAGTTATTGTACCTTAGATGTGGTCTAGAACTGCTTCCACGAAATTTCCTCT